>CAUHTR010003455.1:2500-12407 GCA_959609185.1 Schmidtea polychroa
GACGGAGAAGTCTTTGATGAGGTGAAGAGTTAGGCTATGTTCGGCGCAGCCATCTGGGGTGCCAATGGCCTTTTGGTTGGTGGAGAGTAGGTGGCCTTGCCTGATCCAGGACAGGATACGGTGATTAAGGACAGAGGAGACGATACGGTATGCAGTGTTCATGACATATATCGGGCGCCAATTACCTTAAGGTGATCTTGTCGATACCAGGCGCAGTGCTGTCCAGTGAGGCAATAGTGGAGCGAAGGTCATCGATGTCGAAGCAGGTAGAAGATGTATTTTCAGGATATGAAGGAAGTGAAATATCTGGTCAATGTTATTGCTGAAAAGGAAGGGGTCGCTCAATAATTTCACTAGGTGAATAACGAAGTTGTTCTTCCCCGGTAAACATGATTTGCCTTATTGCATCAAAGGAAGGTGTGTGTACATCAATTTGGGCTGAGGTGGGGTCTGCGTTGGTTGTAGAAGTTGTGGGATGGTGCAGCTCGACATGAGATTTGATGGCTTGGAAGTGGATCCATAAACCACAGAAGCAGTAGAATTCATCATAGAGATCAAAGGCAAGGTTCCTGTGAAATTCTTTCATTATTCTATTGCATTTAATAATCAATCTAATAAATTTAAATTTAATTCAAACATAAAAATTAATGAAATAAAACAAAATCTTGAAATTAAATCTAAATTAAATGAACATAATAATAACGTTAACTGTTACACCTAAATATCCACTAATCACACAATTAATCTATTCGTCTACCGTAAAAGAAAATGCCCGATTCTTTGAAAAATAGAACGAAGTTCATTTCTTTTCTCTTCAAACCACTAAAATGTAAAATAATCAAAATGTCAAAATGAGCGCTGGACAGAATGCCGTACTAGAGAATCTATTTTCTACTCAACGACAGGATCGAGGGGTCGAATACAGGGTTATTTCCATATAAAACCAATTCAAAAGAATTGTCGTTATTTTTTCCAATGTCGTATGCAGCTACTCGTCATCTCTTCAGCTCACCCTATTATTGAGGTAAAAAAAATTTCTAGATCAGTTTAGGGTCATTAACTTTAAATTTATTTTAGAGATTTTTTTTGGTAGCGGAGGAGTAAGGAAAGGTGGGGGGTTTTGCGGGATCTTATTAGTTTTAACTTTAATTGATTCACCTCTTACTCTTGTTTGCGAGTCGACTGCTATGAGGTCATGATATTTATTGATTGCCATATTCAGTTAGCTTAACAGGGTCAGATTCAAAGGGTATTGATTCAAGATTGGGCTCAGTATGGTTGCAAGAGATTCCTATACCTGGAAGCGATGATTGTTGTTGTGCTATCTGAAAGTAAGACGTCGTCTATGTCATTTAAAGGTGTGGAGCTGGTAACAGGTGGGTTTGGAGTGCTGTCTAAATCAACTTTGTTAGTTTTGATCATCCTAGTAAGAGGAAGGTCGTTGTTGTATTTTTAGTCGTTTGCTAGTTAAAGCATCTTTGAACGACTTCTTAACAGATCCGCTGATGGTGGAAACTAGCGTAGGCAGCAGTGGCTTCAATATCTTCATCTTCGGACTATTATAATTAACTTATCACATATTGTAGTAGTCCATATTTCCGAAGCACTACAAAAACAGATCATAATCTTATTTCTGTTCTTTTAATGAAAGAATCAGTCTGTTTAGATAGGCCTAGTTACATCGGCCAAACTGTACTAGACTTCTCTAAACTCAGAATGTATCAACTACAATATGAGGAATTAGAAAAATATCGTAATGAGTTTAATTGTAAGATCAATATTGTAGCTGGGGACACTGATTCATTCTTTCTCGAAATAATTAATTGTAAGCTCTCTGATCTTTTGCCTGCTATGGTTAGGGATAATCTTCTTGACACCTCAAATTACGACCCTAGCCATCCCTTGTATTCGAGAAACTTGGATTCCGTTATTGGGAAATTTAAAGATGAAAATAAAGGTTTCAAATACGAGGAGTGGGTGTTTCTTCGTCCAAAATGTTATAGTTTGCTTGGTGATGAAGAATGTTGTAAGGCAAAAGGCATAACATTGAAAGATGCAGGTCTAACACATGTCAATTACATTGATTGTTATTTAAATGACACAATTTATACAGTCCCATAGTTTAGAATAATGTCTAAAAATCATCAGCTGTACAGCATAAAAAACCATAAAACTGCACTCAATTGCAACGACGACAAACGTAATTGGGTAGATAAAAATAAGTTTTGCATATGGACGCTATCTGGAGGATGATACTTTTATAGATACAGACGATCCTCCGATGTCTCCAGATGCTGATGATTTTGAAGATTCTGAAGATCAAGAATCATTAAGATTAAATAGATATTTACTACGGAGAGTGCAGGAATTGCGCGATCAACCGACAGAAACAAACGGATAAATTTTGAGTAAAATTATTTTTATTTTCATTATTATTATTATCATTATTATATTATTATTATTATTATTATTATTATTATTATAATTATTATTATAATTATTATTATAATTATTATTATTATTATTAATATTATTATTTTTTATTAATAATTATTATTTCTATAGAGTCCTGTAAAATGAAATCGAAAAGAAAAGAAAGTACAAAGATTGTCCCAGAACTTGATTAACAATAATAATAAAAATTTTATTTTTTAAAAAAAAATAAATGATTATACTTTTATTCAATTTTATTTTATTTTATTAAAAAAATTTTAATAAAAGTTAGTAATATTATTACTAATTTTTATAAATTTTATTTTTCTAAGTGTTATTATTATTATTATTATTACTACTATATTAATATTATTATCATTATTATATTATAGTTGAAATTTTTTATAAGTTTTTGTAGGTTAGTATTATTATAAATATTATTATTATTGTCATTATTATTATTATTATTACTATTATTATTATTAAAATGATTGTAAATTAGTAGTAGTAGTAGTAATTATTTGATTATGCACATGGATTGAAGGGTCTTTGTTAATATTGCATTAAAACTGCATTGTCTTTGTTAATATTACTTTCAATTTGTTAACAATATTATTACGTTGTGGTAGTTTAGACTATTGAATAACATATTGAATTACCTTTAGAATGATACCTATATTATATAGTTTTTAAAATGTTGAAGGTTTTTGACCTTTTGAAGGTTAAGGATACATCTTAAACCTATAAGGGTATGACCATTAGATAGAGCTATTCAAGACCTTTCGAATGATACCAATAAAGTTTGACATCATTCGACCCTTTTAAAATTTGAATTTAAATTTGAAATGAGTCACCCTTAATGAGTCATTCGGATGTGTCATGCGTGATGAGCCACCCGGATGAGTCATGTGTGATGAGTCATATATATTATGAGTCACAGATGACGTCATTTATGACTCTCCGGGGTGGGGGCACGAGTCATGTCCTTTGTTATGAGTCATGGATGAGTCATATGTCTTTGTTTAACGATGAGTCATGCAGCGCACTTGTACCTACTATCAACATCGAATGAAGTTATCTTCGATTTTGATCCGTCTTACATCCAATTCTATAAACTACAACGTCACTGAACACGCAGCTTTGACGTATGCAGGCCACTGCCTGGCACGCACCTTTTTACTATACGTTGCGAGGTCGTCGGAGGTCGTACCGACTTGGTGGTATAAGGCACTGGGTTCGTCGATGAATCACCTATGGGCGATGGAGTTCGTAGAACTCGTTATCGATATTATATTACGGTAGTATATTACCGATGCACATACACATTAGGGCTTGCCGTAGGAGCACAGTGAGGCCACAAAACCAAGCAATTTTCTTTAAATCGACTTTGTTTACATATATAAAATATATATAACCGTACACTAAAAATCATCACGAATACAAAACACTAGGTATGATAAACGGAGTAAAGCTCCAGACTCAATTTATTACACTGTCTAATACAAATTGTAGTCTGTTAAATCCAATAATAATAAAGATAACAACTCGTGCGTGGAAAGTATACTGCGCCTATGCATTTCGGAGCGGAGAGTTGGAGTTGAAGTAAAGCGAAATGAGTCGTCGTTGCTCATCATGACAATTTCAAGGTAGTACAAAATGGTGTCCCCGAAAATTGGGTCAGAAGAAAACGATTGTAGCTTGGAACCCTTCGAAATGCCTATGCATAGTTCAGGAATTCAAAAGTCATTTAATCAACAAAATCAAATTGCCTATTTCAAATTAATCAAATTTCTAGCAGTAAACTTTGTAGTAAATGATATATCGAATACTGATCCTAAGGATGTCATTCAACCCTAGAATAATAGTTTGATATTTAATTTGATAAATAACAATTTATGTATAATTTTTCTTTTGATAATTTTATGTCTATCCTATACTTAACCTCTTCTCATAATTATATATAATGATTTTATTGTTAACTTTTCTCATAATCCCACATATAATTATATACGATTAGATTACCAAGCCCATAAATTTAGGACCTGTCATGGTTACTTCAAATATCATTAAATTATACTTATCGAAATATATATATATATATATATATATATATATATATATATATATATATATATATATATATATATATATATATATATATATATATTGCTCATAACATTAATTTTCTAAATTAACCCCTATAAATAATCCTTTCTTTTAATTTATTCAATCAGATTGTTAAATAAAATTAGCTTATAAAACTTAAATTAATAAAATTTCAAAAATTGTTATACTTAAATCTCCATTTGAAACATTATAACAAACATAAAGTATAATTTATATGTTAGGGAAGTTCTTTTCTTGAATAATTAGGGGGATATGATGGTTTAAAGTACATTCATTTGAATTTTTTTCCGACAAGGGCACGGAAACGCCTGGGGAGGGACTGGAAATTAATCATATTTATCTGAAAAGAAAAAAGAAAATATTTATTTAGAATGTCGCAATCCAGCAATCACAGTGAGGAGGACCGGTGTGACGTGACAACTACACACCTTTGCTCAAGACATCACATTCACAGAAGGAGCCAGGGTCGGGACCTGGACAGTTCGGATCGCGTAATCCAGAATGGACCCGAGGCCAGTGCCCCTGCATGGGTAAAATCAGAACCAGATAATAACTGGCTCGTAAAGACACGGGACCGCACCTTTGGCGCCATCGCCAGAGCACAATATAAACTCCGACTGATCGAGGCCCAAATTCGTGCAGTCGAAGCCCGCCGGCCCATCGAAGAGGCCGAAATTTAGCCGATATCAGAGAAAAAACTGGACAGGCCCCGCAAGAAGGCTCCCCGATGTTGAAACCCGACGGAAGTCCATGATCTCGTGACAATCGTATTACACATTTGTGATTTTATTGTTTTAGTTATAATGATTATAGTAATTTACGACTCCTTCATTATTAATAAATAAAATTGTTTTAAAAATAGTTTTCTCATTTAAGTTGGGCACTGAGGTTTAGTACGCTTTCACAGGGGCTCAGTATCTAATATATGTCAATAAAAGATTGACAGATGACTATCATGCAATAATACTGGAAAGATTGTATTTTTATTACCCGCAAATGTATGATATTCTCAAAGATCGAAATGTTGCAATAATCCCAGATTTAATTTACAATGAAACCAGAATCTGGATTTTCGATATTATCAATACATTTCTCTGGGATGTGAAGATTGGAAGAACAATGAAGGAAGTGGAAGCTGTTGCAATTTCCGCTACCAGAGATATGTCGAATGGTCTTTATTAAAGACACTTCGTAATTATCATTTCTGTCAAATTTTATCCAAATAAAGTTTTATGTTTAACTATTTTTTGTTTTGTCTTTTTTAGAAAATAGTAATAGAAATATAAATAATAATAATAATAATAATAATAATAATAATAATAATAATAATAATAATAATAATAAATTTAGAAAATATGTGTTTTATTACATTGTTTAATAATATCATTGTACCCTTGCAAGTTGTTGAGCGTGAGCAGTACCCTTGTGAGCAGTACCCATAGGGGGACAAAATATTTTGTCGGATAGACTAGGAGTATATATATTAATACTACTACTACTAATAATAATAATAATAATAATAATAATAATAATAATAATAAAAATAATAATAATAATAATAATAATATTATTAATTGTTATGGAGGTTGTAGTTTTTATTGTTATTATTGTTAATTATTGTTAATTTATGTTATTTTGGCGAAGGTTTTGTAGAGCCCGAAAGAGTCACCGTTAAAACTTGTAGCAGGACAATCGGGGTGCGTGCTATGTTCAAAATATAATAATCGCGAACAATATGAAGTTACGAATATAACGCGAAACAATAATAAAATGTTACATCTTTTAAACTTTATTATAACAAAGAAATAAAACCTCGTGTTAATCTTGGATTTTCGTAATTGTAGTTCAAAATATCTTTTTTGATTTTCTCTGCACTATAAACTATTTAGGAAATTTATATATCGAGAAATATGCTTCAAATACAAATATAGTTCGATTAAAAACAACTGATTGACGAAACAGTATCTGCGATTTTCGAAAACTTCTTTCTCCTTTCTTCACAATACTCTTGGGCAATCTCTGATATCAATAGAAATTTTATTTCCTTGAATATAGCTGAAGATTTTCTTTTTCTTTAGTTTTGAAGTTCCGATGATGGGAAAATATATAATATAAGATTGTTGTTAGAGTTAGAAGATTCTTGAAAATAATATCAAAACGTCGGTAATTTGATTTCTAGTAAATTTGGTTTTTATTCAATTTTGCTTTTTTGTACTTGTCTTAATATTTTCTTCGATTTTCTTCGATTTTTTTCGATTTCAATTTTTTGTAATTTACTATAGCGATAATTTACTATCTGGATTTCCCAGATGGTTGTATTTTATATCTTAGTATACACAATTCCTAATTGTGAGTACTAAAATATTAACAAAAATAACTGTACATTACAATAATAATAATGTTAATAATATATGGCTCATTCGACAATGAGCTATGGTTGAACAATTTTTGTTGGCGGGAACTCTGTAAATTTAAATTTTAAAATATGACTTTGAAAAAAAAAATTTTGACCTTGAAAAAATAAATGACCTTGAAAAAATAATATTTTGAAAAATAATAATATGACCTTGAAAATAATAATATTTTGAAAAATAATAATAAAATAGTCAAATGACCTTGAAAATGGTCTCGGGAAAACGTTAATAACTTTGTCAATATTAATGATGATACCTTCAATAGCTCATTCGAAAAGTATTGCACTAAGCTTCAAAATAAACTATCGATCGATAAAATTAAATGATTGGAACGATAACTTTTGGGCAAACGAAAACCAGGGGCCCGCTAGATCACTAATAATATTTTGAAAAAAATTAATAATTTCTTGATGAGTCATTGTATTTGTTCCATAAAAATTAATGAGTCATCGGATGAGTCATGGTCGTTGTTCTAAAAAGTGATGAGTCATCGGATGAGTCATGGTCTTTGTTCTAAAAGTGTTGAGTCATCGGATGAGTCATTGTCTTTGTTCTAAAAAATTTTCTCCCGGCCGGGGGGTAGGGGGTATGTGATCTAGCGGGCTCCAATCCATCTACTTTTATTATTTATTCCTATTTCTTTTATTGACATTTGTTTGGTTTTTCTACCTGTTACTGAGGTTTTGGGTTAAAATTATTTTTTTCTTATTTTATTTATTTCGTGGGGTTCTTTTCTCACCTTCAATCTACTTTCAACACCCTCAAGATTTGGCCTAAAAATAGTAATAATAGAATAATAGTAATAATAATAATAATAATAAATAGTAGTAATAATAATAATAATAGTAATAGTAGTAACAATAATAGTAATAACGAATATAATATTGATATGAACGACTAAAAAGACCACCAAATAGGCAGAACCCCTACAAGGATTCCTACATTAACCCATTTGGTGATTGACATTAGTATTAAAAATAATAATAATAATAATAATAATAATAATAATAATAATAATAATAATAATAATAATAATAATAATAATAATATTAATAATAATAATAATAATATTAATAATAATAATAATAATAATAATAATAATAATAATAATATTAATAATAATAATAATAATAATAATAATAAAAGTGGTTGAATTGGGTTAGTTAGGGAGTATAAAAGAGAATTAAATTATTAGGTCAGCAGGTTAAGATTTTTTGTTAATTATTTAGTGATAGGTATTTATTTATTATTTAGCTATAAGTAGTTAGGTATTTAATTATTGTTAGTTATTTAGTTATAGGTAATGTAATATGACCATAATATACATATAGGTAGGTGGATGCTTTCCTTACATGTATTATAGATAATGTATATATCATAAATAAGGGTTTTTGTAAGATTAATCCAATGGAGGTTAGGGGGTTTTAGTTTAAAACATAATTATTTAGTATTATTAAGTAATTTTAAAAGTAAGGCAGCCATTTATAATTCAACCATAGTGGACAACATATAATATGGTAATGCTTTGTATATACATATATATATATATATATATATATATATAAATGTACTGGTACGAAGTCCTCTTCTGTCCCATTCTGATTTGTGTCACCTATGATATAAATAATTAAATAATTAATAATAAACTATAAAAATTATTTACACAGTAAAATACACAATGATTTTCCGGGGTCGAAGCACATTGATGATGAGGATACGGCATTTCGTTGATCCACATCTTTTTCATGATCAGAATATTTAGTTGGGAAAGACATGATAATTCTTTTTGGATCTATTTGTTGCAGTTTATTCAGCATGTCTTTTAGTGACAGAGTAGTGACAGAGTAGCATTTATGACAATGGAAATAATCCAGCCAGAGATATTATTACATATGGCTCTGACAAACCAAACCGAAATGAATATGAATATGCTGATCCAATGAAAGAAAATTATCTTGCTAACAGAGCTATCTCTAACCTAAATGTGCCTAAATGTGCGGCAGATGTGAGCCATGCCCCTGGCAGTTTGAGGTGGAAGATCTCCTGGTGGTGGAGAGGGAAAACGTTTGTTCCTTCCAAGACGGGAAATTCTCGCACCCGTTTGGCCAGTTCCGCCTCAGTGTAGACCTTGTGGAGGGCTTCGGACTGGGCTTTGATCGTGAGTCTTTGACAGCGGCTCTCCTCCAGGAGGCTGTCTTTGCAGTGCTCTAATCTGAGGATCTTACTTCGCTCTCCTTTATCTGTGGCGGGGAGAACCACGTTCCTTCGTAGAGGTCTATCCGCTTTTTGAGAGCCCCGATATACAAGTGGAGTTGGGCGATATCCGCGTTCTTGCCTGCACAAGAAAAACACGGGCGAAGTTCTTTAGCATTGTTGGACGGTGTAGTCATCTAGAAATTTAATCATTTTTCATGCGTAGTCGCAATATTCATGAGCGTATCATTTACAATTTAGAACATAGGCTTAAAGATTTCGTCCATCATACCGCTCAGCACAACCCTAAAACGACTCTTTTCCCATATCTCGGCGCTTCACCTTCATTCAGTTACAAAACATTCAGATAAATTTACCCAATTCTAGTAATTGAGAAAAGAAAACGGGGAAATCCTCGAATTTAATTTACTCGACATAAAAGTCAACATTTATTTTCAGGTTGGATAGTCCCCACCTATTACCCTTTTAGTTATTTGTTATTGTTGATTCTACCCCTTTTTTATATTTCGAAAATAATTAAAAATCCAATTCTTGGTATCGTGGTTTGTCGATTTGTGCATGCCTAATGTTATAGAGTCGGAATTCGGTGTCATTTATATTTATTTGGGCGATATCCATTCCGATCAACGCTAAAAAATTCAAAATATATTATACAAAAATGCGTTATAAATTAAAATATAATTATTTACAAAGCGCGCCGTAGTAGGCATGACGATGTC
>CAUHTR010003457.1:0-14021 GCA_959609185.1 Schmidtea polychroa
GATTATTATTTATAGCCTGCTCCAGGATTCCATAAGTGGTGACTAAAAGGGGAAAAGCTTCCTTGATCTTGATTTTCAGTACGAATACAGACCGTGAAAGCGCGGCCTATCGATCCTTTTGATTTTTACAGAGTTTGTAGCAAGAGGTGTCAGAAAAAAAAACTAGGTTATTATTTTTTAATAGGAACAAATGTGGTGTGTGCAGATGGGCTCGGTCACTGACCTTACTCCATCATGGGTTATGTAGTGTTCAAATTGAGTGGTGCAGGCTAAGGTCACGTCCAGCTCCCTATAGTCTAGTGTAGTCTTCCTTTTTCTTAGTTTGTCATGTACCCCCTATGGCTGTCATATGTCATTCTTGATCCCCTTATTGTTTTTAAGGTCAATTTTGCTTTTATGTGAGCGTACTCCTTATATTCAAAGCCTAAGTGTCCGAGTAGCTCATCATTCCTGTGGTCCCATGTTCCCATTGATCCTATAACAAAGGTTTCCACTGTTGTGGTTTTCTCTGCCCCCCTATGAATTTCTTCGGCTAGGCCCCTATATTTGTCCTTATTTTTGTTCCTTGCGACCTCAAATGCATCTTCTGTGTCAAATGGGCATTTTATGTCTATAATCCATATTCTGTCTTTGCTTCTTACTACTATGTCCGGTCGGAGGTTTGTGGTGGATTCCTTGGGGATTGTTTTTGTTTCAAAGTTTATGTCCTTAGTCTTCAAAAGATCGGTCAGTTCTTTTTGGACTTCATTATGTTTCCTTGTCCTATTTTCATTCCCATGATTGCAGTGATTTATAACATGTATGGCTGTTTCTTCTTGGTCACATCTACGGCACTTGGTGCTGCCTAGCCTATCACCTTGGTTTGACTGTTTCATACCAACGTCCAGCATATTTGCCTTCAGTTTGATAAGAAACCGCCATTCCGTATCAGGTAGGGTAGGAGGCATGCTCCAGTCCATATATGGTGATGTGACTAGGTTCTGTATGTACCTTGGCATTTCGCCTTTTTCCATACGGTGTGGTAGGCTTCTCTGATCATCCAGTGTAGGGTTTGCGCAATATCCTTATTATTCATCACAGTCTCGGGTTCCGGCTGTGTACCACAAGTAATCACGAAACCGAAACCTTTCGTAGACTGTAAATTTCAAAGTGATATTGTGTTCCTTCTTTAATGTCAGGATAGCTTCCCTTACTCTTACTCGTGTTAACCATGTTTTCTTTGCATTTTTGTTCCTAATGTTTGTGTATGTGTTGTCGAGCCACTTCAGAGCACCAGATACTTCTGTAACTTCTTCGGCTGTGCGTACCTGAGCAGCTCCTATTATTTCCTGTGTAAGTATTTTGTGTATTGCCCTGTGATTGCTGTTGAGTAATTTCATGATCCTATTGACTGTTTGTATAAGTTGTTCGTCCCTAACCGAAGTCATTCCCAGCCCCCCTTTATCCTTTGGTGAGTATATAACTGCATCCATAAAGGGGCTGGAGTTCGGTAGGTCAATTATCAACTTTTTTACTTGTTGTTTTATATGCTTGTCAAATGCGTCTATGTCTTTTTTGAAGATATCTTCGCCATCAAAGGGTATACAAACTTAGAGTGTCCGAAGATGTGGTACGCTTCAATCTTCTGACTAGCTCTAAGTTTGGATTCGAAGATTTCTTTCATTTTTCGCCTTACTTCTCCAAAGGCCTTATCTAGTGTTCTCTTCTTTGTGTCTCCTATTCTTACACCTAAGTATGTGTATAGGTTTTCAGAATCAATGTTCCTTAGATTCTCCCCGTAAATTTGGATATATTCAGTTCGGGTCCTGCAGCTGCTGAAATATCCGCATTTAGGCGGTTTGAAGGTAAGGTTAGACATTGAGGCAAGAATCTGAATCCTATCTACCATTTTTTGCAGGTTTCCGTTAGTGTTAGATATTAGTACAAGGTCGTCGGCGTACGCCAAAATGCTTATGCTAACCCCTGCAACATCGATCCATAACTTCATGTCAGAGATCTCTTGAATGATGTATGAGATGCAGAGGCTAAACAAAGTCATTGAGAGCGGGCAGCCTTGTTTGTCTCCCTTGACCAATTCTATGTTGCCACACTGATATCTGGTAGTACACTGTCTGTATGTTTCCTTTAAGAAGTCTATAGTGTGTTTATGTAGTCCCATTCTTTGTAGAGTATACCATATTATTTCATTATACTGCCGAATGCGTCAGCAAGGTCCAGGAAGACCATGTGACATTCATCTCGGACTGTGTTTGTTTTGTGTGCTCTATCTATTAATGCCTGTATTATGTAATTGTGTTCGTCACAGCCATTTGCCTTGTTTACGGCCTTCTACCATGGAGAGAGCAATTTCCCCTGGTTGACCCAATGCAATATGCGCCTGTTCATAATCTTCATAAATAATCGGTAACAGGTTGGCATGATTGCAATAGGTCTCCAGGATATGGTTGAAGATCGCAAGGAATACATCCTCCTGAACCCATGATTTCCATTGACGAAGCGGAATGTTGTCCTCTCCAGGCGCCAAATCCTCGCTTTCCTTAATGGCATTTTCTATGTCCTGTGTTGTTATTGGTTTCGATGAGTTCCATTCCGGTAGTTGCCTTGTAATTGTTATGTTTATGTCCCTTATAGGCTGAGCTGTCTTCTTAAACTATTCAAGCATCGCCTGTTTGGTCAAGTCTGGTACTGTTACATTGCCTGCTGCTATTTCTTTTACAGCTCTGCCGCAGTTGTGTGCAAACAGGCGCTGTATCTGATATGAGCACTTTGTTATGTTGTGATTTCCATTTTTCCTCTTTCTTCTTATCTTGTACCTACCATTGTATTTCTTTGCAAGCCATTCCAGAATACAGTTAATGGATATCTGGTGGAGTCTCAGGGCCGTTATTTTTTCTTGAATTTCTTCGTCTTGTGGAATATCCAGTTTCCTTCGTTCTCTTATCATCCCCTCTAATGTTTTCCTAATGACGGCAGCGTTTGTGATTTTGAAGTTGGGTCTGTTGGGGTTTTCTAGAAAGTCTTCTATGTATTGGATAACGAAAACCCCACAGTCATGGTTAATTGTTTGTACAGGTAGGTTATTGTATCTTATGTATGTAAATTTTTCTTCTGTCTGATCCACAGCGGCCAGGAATTTGTTCATACGCTCTGTGATCATTCTTCTTTGTGTATCCGTCATCTGGTGCTGTGAGTCAAGGATAGCACTGACCTTGCTGTGGTTGTCCGCTACATACACCATCCAGTGTGAGTGGTTCCAATGAAAGAGCCATAGCACCACATCCCAGCCAACAAGGTCATGTGCATCAATGCTCTTCAGGAATTCCCTCCTATTAATTGCTTTGCACATTTTGGGGGTATGTACTTAATGTTTATGTCTTTGTGTTGCCCTATTACGAGTCTGATGACAAGTTCCAGTGCGGCTTGCGATATGTATCCGTGGTCATATGGAATATCTTCTAGACCTGGTTCCAATGTTTTTGTTTTTTCTATTGCATTTTTTCTGTCCCTATCTTTGTGGTTTGAGATGTGTTCCAATGTATCATCCTCTTCAATCGGATTTTCACATTGGACACATTTCATGTGTGTTTTTGTTTGTCTTGGGAAACTGTGGTTTACCCTTATGTGGTGTTTTATGTTCTCCACTGTATCAGACAAGTATAAACAGTTGGAGTGTGTACACGCAAACTTATATTCATTATCAATTTTGATGGGTGGGATGGGAAACTGGTTGGTCGTTGACCCTCCTCCCATCAAATTGATATGAATTTTACCCCCCATTTGTGGTTGTCAATCCCTTGTACTATTTTCTTCTTGTACTTCCACTATTGTGTCCATACGATTCTTCTTGTCCTTCTTCTTTTTTGATTTCTTGGAGCTAGGTACGAAGTCCTCTTCCGTCTGATTTGTGTCTCCTATTGTTCCGATGTCTTCTGTTTAGGATTTCCTCTTAGTCTTTGTAATTTGTTGTGTAGTGGGCATGTCTATGTCTGTATTTGTGTTTGTGTTATTATTATTATTGTCATTATTATTATTGTCATAAATTGAAAAGTTATCAAAATCGAAGCTGGAAAACGGAATAGGTGTAGATCAGGGATTGGCGAAGAAGATAGCGAGCAAGAAATTGTCAGAAAATGTCTTGAAAAGGTTGAAAATAGGTAAAAAGGTTAAAACAGAAATCATTAATTAATTAATTAATTGGCTAATGGAAAACCCGGGCTAATGGGAAGTTCAAGCCAATGGAGAACCCGAGAGATGAAGAAACCTCGAGCACGGTTATTAGGGAAAATAAACAAACTGAACGTTGGAGAACGATTATCAAAACAAACAAAACGACTTTTGGAGAGACATTATCTTAACAACCGAGCGCGGCAATCGAGAAAAATAAACAGTTTAACTTTTAGAGAACTATTATGGAATCAACAGGATAAGTGAGGGTAAATAAAAAAAGATCGGAAATAACATGAAGGAACGGTAGAAGTTATTAATTACAGTTATTTTATCATAATATCAAAGAAAGCCGCTGGTAATCAAAATGATTATTGGAGTATATAAGGAGACTCCAAATTCAGAAAATTTGGCGTTAGCCTTAGGTAGGGAAGAAGAAATTGACAATAGGTTTTGGAGATTGTTAGAAGAGGTGAAATTGAAGAGACGTGGAAAATTAAGGAATCAAAGAAGTCAGATCAAGGAAATTAAAGGGTATCAAAAGTGAATCAAAGAGTTGAGTGAATTAAATTCAAAACAGTGATTTCCTAATGAATGCTCCTTTGGGGATCTTGAAGTTGAGTCTGCCGGGGTTTTCCAAAAAATCTTCTATGTATTGAATTACGAAAACCCCACAGTCGTGATTATTTGTCTGTACCGGTAAGTTATCATATAGTAGATGTCAGAGTTGTGGTGTCATAATCGATGAATCTCATTCAGTGTATTTTTGAAATAAATGTTGTAAAACTCCTACTTATTATTATTATTATTATTATTATTATTTAAATTGTTATTTTCTTCTTCGATGTCCGTTAATACAACATCATCAATGTCTATCTCTTCTTCTGTATTATGGTTTGTGATCTGGTTTGTATTGTGCTCCTGTGGATTTATTTTGTTCGGGTCTTTCCAATATTTAATGGACTTCTGAAATTTGTAACCCTCTGGGATTCCCACTATAGCCCTATTGATAGAGAACTGGAAAAAATTATCTATGTGTGTTTGTTGTGCTTGTGATTAGAATTGTATGTTGTTAATTGTGTATCTCATTGTGTTGATGTGGTCTATATCAATTTGTCTTAGGATGGGGTTTGCAGGGTTTTCTTTTATTTTATTTATCCATTCTAATTTTATGTCAAAGTTCCCCTATGTTGAAGTATGGGGAGTTATATTCTTCGTGGATTTTTAGTAATTGGTTTATTATCCCTATTGTTATTCCTTGCTCTTCTTCATTTGTATTTGTATAGGGCTAAGAAGAATTTCCTAAAGTCTGTGAAGGCCCTTTGTGTTATAGTTGTCCCTAGGTGATGCTCCAGATTCTGTTTCCTTAATATCCTTTGCGATTGTTGGCGGGTATGAAGTTTATTTAATATATTTCCCTGGAGTTTTGTTTGTATTTCTGTCTGTTTCCATGTTGGTGCTATGTTTTTTATTTTGTTCCCCTTTGCTGTTAATATACGTCGGGGTTTATATGGTATCTTATTGTGTGTGCTGTTGTCCTGTTCCGACTGGTTTTCGGGATCCACTTTTTCTTCATTTTCTCTGGTAGCTAGGCTTGCATACCTGTTGCTGCTATACGGTGATGAAGAAGAATTACAAAAAAAAAGTTCCTCCTCCGAGTGGTTCTCCATCTGTGCTAGGAACTCTAAGGTGATATTTTGTAAATTTATATTTATTTTTATCAGGAATGTAAGTCTTATCCATCCAACTGAATTCCCGATCTTTTGGTGGCGTGGAATCCAGGTCCACATCTGATGACGTAGGCTATTGTAGAATTCTTTACCTAAAATAATAATAATAATAATAATAATAATAATAATAATAATAATAATAATAATAATAATAATAATAATAACAATAATGATAATAATAATAATAATAATAATAATAATAATAATAATAATAATAATAATAACAATAATAATAATAATAATAATAATAATAATAATAATAATAATAATAATAATAATGTCATATAATGTCATATCGATTATAATAATGACTTCCCACCTAGATAATGAAAATACAGGGTTATTCATCTTGATATGCACTTGTGTGCATCCTGATATGCACTTGTGTGAATTTGTGAATTATTATTTGTAGAGTTAATTGAAACAACTTCTTTAATATTGTTAATTCTTTTCATTTCTTGATTTAAATTTAAATTAAGGTCTTTATTAACTTTTTCATAAATTTCTTCTTGATTTGAATTAAGATTTAAATTAAATTAAATTAATTTAATTTCTCTATTTAAGAAATTAAATTTATCTTCAATTTTCATTTCCGATAAATAGCTTGAGTTGTCTTCTTTAGTTATAGTTTTATCTTGATTGCTACCACAGGGATAACTGGCTTGTGGCGGCCAAGCGTTCATAGCGAGGTCGCTTTTTGATCCTTCGATGTCGGCTCTTCCTATCATTGCGAAGCAGAATTCGCAAAGCGTTGGATTGTTCACCCACTAATAGGGAACGTGAGCTGGGTTTAGACCGTCGTGAGACAGGTTAGTTTTACCCTACTATATAATTTGTCATGATAATAGTAATTCTGCTCAGTACGAGAGGAAACGCAGATTCGGATCACTGGTAAATGTGCTTGATCGAAAGGTCAGTGGCACGAAGCTACCATCCGAGAGATTAAGACTGAACGCCTCTAAGTCTGAATCTCGCCTAAAAATCATGATATTTTGTGCCATCCTCGTAATGAGGCAATATTATTATTCATTAACGCAAGTTAGTGGATGTGGCTTAGCCATATATTTAAACTCTAACCATTCTATGAAAATAGTACATCTGTCAAATGGTAACGCAGATGTCCCAATGGAAGCTCAACTAGGACAGAAACCTGGTGAAAGCGCGGCCTATCGATCCTTTTGATTTTTACAGAGTTTGTAGCAAGAGGTGTCAGAAAGTCGAGTGCATTATTAATGTGTTGTTGCTATATAACCTATTGTTGTGTAGAACCCATCTGAGTCTTAGGCGACTACAGATTGGTAGCAAAATATAGTAAGCGAGTATATCAAAGAAGCCATAAGAGGAGATTTGACACTAGCGAATCTAGATGGTCAATTGGGCACTTTAGATAGTGTTGAACCCTCTGTGTTTTTCATATGAGTCCTGACCCTGTTATTGATTTGTGTATCATGTTTTCTTTCATTTCTTTGTAGTCCTTGTAATATATTCCTAATGTCCTCATTATTTCATTATTCCTTTTGTCTCATGTTCCTAGTGATCCGACACAGAATGTATATGTTTTTTGTGGGTATTCCTGGATTTGTGTTGGATTTCTTGACTTAGTTCCCTGTATTTGTCCATGTTCTTATTCCTAGCCTTCATCGAAGGGACATTTGAAGTCAATGACTAGTATTTGTTTGTCTAGACCCTTCAATAGGCTGACGAGGGTATTTTGTACTTTGTTATGTCTGTTCTTGCGGCTGTTAAATCCAAAGAGACAGTGGTTCAATACATGAGCCGCTGTCTCTTTTTCGTTACATTTCCGGCATTTTGTGTTACCTAGTCTTCCTCCTTGGTGTGATTGTTTGTTGTTTATATCTAACATGTTTGCTCTTGCCTTGATTAAGAAAATCCAGTGCTGGTCCTTTAGTTTTTCAGGGTGTTTCCATTCCATGTGTTTCGATGTTACAAGGTTTATTATGTATCCTTGAGATTTTGCTTCTTTCCACTTTTTGTAGTAGTTTTCCTTTATCATCCAGTGTATGGTTTGTGATATATTCTTCGTGTTAAATATTTCATGTGTTTCTTCTTGGGTTTGGCATGATATGAAACAGCCGATATGTTCTTCTTTGAATGCAAATTAGAATGCAATGTTATGTATTTTGTTTAAGAATATTATTGCTTCTCTTACCCTAGTGATCCATGTGGTTTTAGCATTTGAGTTCTTCACACATGTAAGTGTTCCATCTAACCATCTAAGTGCATCCTTAGTGTTTTCAATTGGTTGTTGGGTCCTTATTTTTGCTATGTCTGTTAATTCTTCTGAGAGGATGTTTGTTATTGCTGTGTGACTACTAGTGATGAGTTTCATCATTCGGCATATAGCCTGAATGTGATACTCATCAGCTAGTTTTGTGATCCCTAGGCCTCCTTTTTCTTTAGGTGCATATATTATGGCGTCCATGAATGGGTTGTGTGGGTTTAGTTTAAGGACATGTTTTTTGATATCATTGCGTATGTGGTCATCGAATTCAATTATGTCCTTTTTATAATTGATTCGCCTTGTAGTGAAAATATGAACTTAGAGTGTATAAATATGTTGTATGCTGTGATCTTCTGTTCTCCCCTGAGGTCCGAGAGAAGAATACTCTTGACTTTCTCTTTGACAGTGTCAATCAATTTTGATAGACTCTTCTTCTGGTCCCCTACTCTTACCCCAAGGTAAGTGTAGAGGCTATTGGAGTCTATCAATTTGAGGTCACTGCTATAGATACTGATCATTGAGCATTTATCTCTCGGGTCCCTGTAGTATCCACATTTTTCAGGTTTGAACGTCAGATGTGCATGTTTGGATAAGTTGATTAGCTCATCCAACATTGTTTGTAGGTCCTGTGCGGTGTCGGCAGTTAATACTAGGTCGTCGGCTTATGCTAATATGTTTATTTTTGTGTCTGCTATGCTTGATCCAAAGTGTAATTCCATGACTCCCCACAGCATAAACTCGATACATATGCTGAATAGGGTCATGGATAAGGGACATCCTTGTTTTACACCTTTGACCAAGCTGATGGGTCCGATTCTTTGGCTCCACATTTGTATCTAGTGACGCAATCTTTGTAACATTCACGCACTAGGGCAATGGTGTCACTATCAAGTCCCATGACCGACAGGGTGTGCCATATGACCTCGTATGGGATACTTCCAAAGGCGTCAGCAAGATCCAGGAATGCGAGGTGGCATTGTTGGCTTCCGTATCTGGTTCGGTTGGCTCGTTCGATCATTGACTGGACTACATAGTTGTGTTCGTCACAGCCATTGGCCTTACTCACCGCCTTTTGCGTTGGACCTATACCGGATCGATGTCGTAAGTTATTTATAACGAGTAAGCGATGTCGTGTAGGAGGGTGCCGTGGTTGCAGAGAAGCTACTGGCGTAAGTCAGAGTGGAGCGGTCACGGGTACAGATCTTGGTAGTAGTAGCAATTATTCAAGTGAGATCCTTGAAGACTGAAGTGGAGAAGGGTTCCATGTGAACAGTATTTGAACATGGGTTAGTCGGTCCTAAGCGAACTGGTAACTCAGTTATCAGATGAAGGTGATAGACATTAGCAATAGTGTTTATAATTGACTCATTTGCCTTCTGTAGCGAAAGGGAATCAGTTTAATATTACTGAACTTGAAATGGAGATTTGGTTGTTTCGGCAACACATGGTGGCAACACAAGCGATCTCAGAGACGTTATCAGTTGTTTTGGGAAGAGTTCTCTTTTCTTTGTATACATAACATGTCCTTGGAATCAGGTTATCTGGAGAAAAGGATGTGAAATGTTAAAAGCATCATGTTTCACGTGATGTCCGAAGCACCGCTGATAACCCTTGAAAATCTGAGGGAGCAGTTATAAATTTCATTTCAATCCGTACCGATATCCGCAGCAGGTCTCCTAGGTGAGCAGCCTATAGTCTTAGAACAATGTAGGTAAGGGAAGTCGGCAAATTAGATCCGTACCTTCGGTAAAAGGATTGGCTCTAAGGACCGGGTATGATGGGCTTTATTAAGAAGTTTTTTGATTTAAAATTGAGCTGTTTTGAATCTGTTTTGGGGTAACCTGAGATGGATTTGAAATGGTACTTTTTTTTATCAATTAATAGGTGAATATTGCTTTTGATTGTTGATTTTCGAATTAGCAATCGTCGTTGTACACTAAACGGTCAACTTAGAACTGGCACGGACTAGAGGAATCCGACTGTCTAATTAAAACATAGCATCGTGATGGCTGGTAAACGGCTTTGACACGTTGCTAGGAAAAGTTTATTTTTAAAAGAAATTACAAGGCCAATTAAGGCATAAGGGGAGAACTTCTCAACCCTTCATTAAAAAGTTTGCATTGTACAATCATATAGCACCTGAGTCAATGTCTCAGGTGTCAAACGTTCAAAGTTGGTGTCGTGGCTTCCACGACATTCAGGCCGCCAAGGTCCCGGCATTCGAGATGTCTGGCCCAGTCATGATGCAATTGCCTTGTTCCACTGCCAAGAAATGAGTTCCATTGAGTTGCAATAACCCATTCCAAGCCCCAATGAAGCATAGCAGCATGTTGCGAAGACCAGAATACGCAAAAGTGAGTTACGTTCAGAATAGTATAATATATCAGATGCAGTTAGGGACATGTTGTTGTCGATGTTAGAAGCTGTTGTTGATTGGGGTTAGAATCTGTTGTTGATTGGGGTTAGAATCTGTTGTTGATTGGGGTTAGAATCTGTTGTTGATTGGGGTTAGAATCTGTTGTTGATTGGGGTTAGAATCTGTTGTTGATTGGGGTTAGAATCTGTTGTTGATTGGGGTTAGAATCTGTTGTTGATTGGGGTTAGAATCTGTTGTTGATTGGGGTTAGAATCTGTTGTTGATTGGGGTTAGAATCTGTTGTTGATTGGGGTTAGAATCTGTTGTTGATTGGGGTTAGAATCTGTTGTTGATTGGGGTTAGAATCTGTTGTTGATTGGGGTTAGAATCTGTTGTTGATTGGGGTTAGAATCTGTTGTTGATTGGGGTTAGAATCTGTTGTTGATTGGGGTTAGAATCTGTTGTTGATTGGGGTTAGAATCTGTTGTTGATTGGGGTTAGAATCTGTTGTTGATTGGGGTTAGAATCTGTTGTTGATTGGGGTTAGAATCTGTTGTTGATTGGGGTTAGAATCTGTTGTTGATTGGGGTTAGAATCTGTTGTTGATTGGGGTTAGAATCTGTTGTTGATTGGGGTTAGAATCTGTTGTTGATTGGGGTTAGAATCTGTTGTTGATTGGGGTTAGAATCTGTTGTTGATTGGGGTTAGAATCTGTTGTTGATTGGGGTTAGAATCTGTTGTTGTTTGGGATTAGGAGCTGGTGTTGATTGGGGTTAGAATCTGTTGTTGATTGGGGTTAGAATCTGTTGTTGATTGGGGTTAGAATCTGTTGTTGATTGGGGTTAGAATCTGTTGTTGATTGGGGTTAGAATCTGTTGTTGATTGGGGTTAGAATCTGTTGTTGATTGGGGTTAGAATCTGTTGTTGATTGGGGTTAGAATCTGTTGTTGATTGGGGTTAGAATCTGTTGTTGATTGGGGTTAGAATCTGTTGTTGATTGGGGTTAGAATCTGTTGTTGATTGGGGTTAGAATCTGTTGTTGATTGGGGTTAGAATCTGTTGTTGATTGGGGTTAGAATCTGTTGTTGATTGGGGTTAGAATCTGTTGTTGATTGGGGTTAGAATCTGTTGTTGATTGGGGTTAGAATCTGTTGTTGATTGGGGTTAGAATCTGTTGTTGATTGGGGTTAGAATCTGTTGTTGATTGGGGTTAGAATCTGTTGTTGATTGGGGTTAGAATCTGTTGTTGATTGGGGTTAGAATCTGTTGTTGATTGGGGTTAGAATCTGTTGTTGATTGGGGTTAGAATCTGTTGTTGATTGGGGTTAGAATCTGTTGTTGATTGGGGTTAGAATCTGTTGTTGTTTGGGATTAGGAGCTGGTGTTGATTGGGGTTAGAATCTGTTGTTGATTGGGGTTAGAATCTGTTGTTGATTGGGGTTAGAATCTGTTGTTGATTGGGGTTAGAATCTGTTGTTGATTGGGGTTAGAATCTGTTGTTGATTGGGGTTAGAATCTGTTGTTGATTGGGGTTAGAATCTGTTGTTGATTGGGGTTAGAATCTGTTGTTGATTGGGGTTAGAATCTGTTGTTGATTGGGGTTAGAATCTGTTGTTGATTGGGGTTAGAATCTGTTGTTGATTGGGGTTAGAATCTGTTGTTGTTTGGGATTAGGAGCTGGTGTTGATTGGGGTTAGAATCTGTTGTTGATTGGGGTTAGAATCTGTTGTTGATTGGGGTTAGAATCTGTTGTTGATTGGGGTTAGAATCTGTTGTTGATTGGGGTTAGAATCTGTTGTTGATTGGGGTTAGAATCTGTTGTTGATTGGGGTTAGAATCTGTTGTTGAAAAATTTTTATAGGCGACATTTTTTGTTGCTCATTTCAAAAAGACTGCATATAAGCATTTTTCACAAATTAAAACAAGTACTTTTTATATAGGGTAGATATATTAAATTGTATTATAAATTATTAGAATAATATAAAGTAAATAAATATAAGTTTTAATTTAATTTGTAAGTAAAGAAAAAGTCAAAAATTAGTATTATAAATTAATATAGTATTATAAATTAATAGTATTATAATTTAATATAGTCTTATATGTTAAAATAGTATTAAAATTAATGTAGTATTATTATAAATTATTAGAATAATTAATATAAAGTAAATAAATATAAGTTATAATTTAAGTTGTAAATAAAGAATAAGTTAAATAATTAGTAGTATAGTATTATAAATTAATATGGTATTATAATTTAATATAGTGTTATATATTAATATAGTATTAAAATAAATATAGTATTATAAATTATTATAGTAAAATAGCCAAGGCAGTATACAAATATCAACATAGTACGAATACAGGATCATCCTTTTACCATCATTCATAATGTGGAACACCTGGGTCAAAGACCCATCTGGACAATAAATAATTTGCATTTCCTGAGATAGGAGAAGGGGGGCAGCAGCTCCATAGGTCCTGAGATGGGCATGGCATGAGAAGTATCTGGTATGGCAGAGTATAGTTGAATATGAAGTCATAATTTTCGATGTGAAAAACTGATTTGTTTGAGAGGGCACAAGATTGGAGCCACTTTAAATTTTCATAGGTGGCAGCCGCTGGTGCATCTTTTGCTTCCTGTCTGGCCTGTAGTTCTTGTTCCCAGTCAAAGTCCATGTCATGTATTGGGCTGTAGGTGATTATTTCATCGGCCATCGAGAGAATCTCTCCCAGGTACATAGCCTCGTGATCATTGAGGGCTAGAAGTGGGTCAAATATCCACCTGATATGCCCGTGTTGGAGAATGAATTGTAAGTCTTTCATGAGCAGGGGAATAACTTTCCCATATTTGTTACATGGTCTGAGTTTTTGAGCCTCAGAGAGTTCGATGATTCGCTTCTGGAGCCTCTCAGCGGTGCTATTTCTGAAGCTTTTTCTTAATTGGGGCAGGAAGTGATGGAGCAGGTCAAAGCTCAATAAGCCCTCTGAAGAGTGCTCCAAGAACATAAAGGAGGAGTGATCCTCATAGTTATCATCACAAACAGTAGGAAATTCGGTAGCCACTAGAGTATTCATAAATTTCTGGCTAGTGCTATTGAATGTTATATTAAATTTTTATAGGCGACATTTTTTGTTGCTCATTTCAAAAAGACTGTTGAGTATTTGTTGAGTATTTGTTGAGTATTTTCGTGAAGATTCGATAGCTGGTTGGTAGTATGGCTATCGGTCTCCAATTTGCTGGGTTGTTGCTATTGTCTGATTTTCCAGGTTTTATAAGTAGTGTGATTTGGAAGTCCTTCCAGCTTATTGGGATTATTTGTATGTATTCATTTAGAGATTTTATTAGTTTGTCTTTCTCCAGTAGAAGTCGTTGGGTATTCACTGTACTATTGCTATTCAGTGCATCTTTATAAGAAGTCTCAGTTTTATTTCGATATACAGTCTGGTGATCATTATTGGCATTATGGGTAAGGTGATCATTTCTCCTTATTGCACCATTATATGAATTAGCATTATATTTATTTAACAC
>CAUHTR010003460.1:0-20629 GCA_959609185.1 Schmidtea polychroa
AATAAATGTTATTAGGACTCTACGAGAATGATGTTGGAAATTGAAGTAAATGACCACCAATAATTAAATCGAGAAAATTTTGCTATCTATATTTTTATATGCCTCAACGGTATTTATTTATTGAAAGTATTTTTTATTAATGATTAAAATTTTATATTATGGCCAGAAATTTATATATGCATGTAATACAAGTTATTAAAATTATCATTGGGCGACCTTGGGTAGTAAAATCTATCTCCGATTCCTAGTTGGTCTGGAATTTTATGGTCAGTAAACAATCCAATTATGTCACTAACTAAAAAATTTTACCATCGGTTAAACATACATACGTTAAGATGAAAATGAAATAAAGATTAAGCACCTTAAAGATAAAAAAATATCAATGAAATTAATGTAAAGAAAATTGTAAAATACTTAGTAATGATATTACATTAGAGCCAAGGACCAAATGTGAACAGTTCAGATTATATTGCGTAATTCGATACAATGTGTTAGTTATACGCAATATACATTACTATTTAAGAGTATCACTAATTCTGTGTTTATATTAATAAATCTTTAGATGGAACCATTGTTGTAACTGCGACCACGCCGAAAATGTTAACACGACAATGACGGACTCGAGGAGAAGGGAAAAAGTCTGCAAGAGGACCGCCACTACCGAAACGTGCACAAGAACTCTTGGATATGGAATTAGAAGATACGACGGCAGGTGTCCAAGGAAGCTGAAAAATGGATACAGTGCAATTGATGATTGGATCGCTAGGAATGATTTGAAGAGGACAGAAGCATTCGATTTTCTCCTTTGCGATGAAGCGGCTACACTGGGGAAAATTTCAAAACAGAAAAACACAACAGATAAAGAGCTAAAGAGTGGTTTTTCCGAAACATTTACAAATTAAATTGACTATATTAGACAAGATTAAAGAACTTGCTGCAATTTAGACAAGAGGAAATGAGAAGATATGCAACCTTCGAAATCAGGTATTGAAATTAGTGAGTGAAAGTTATTAATTCAGAATGAGGGTAGATGAGATTGCCAATGAAATTTAACTGGACGCGTCAGAGACAGAAATTAAAGGATGCTCTAACAATGAAACCATCGATGACAGCAGAAGAACGAAATCAACTGGCCAAAATTTACGAAAAAGTGAATCAAAAAAAATACGGAAGAAATTATGGTAATAAAGAAGAGTAGTTATGCGGAAGCAACAAGGAGAAGAAATTCAGAAACGTTTACAAGAGAACAAATGGAAGTAACACCAATGTATTAAGAAGCCAAGGAAATTACAGAAGAGAGAATTTACCAGATAATTCGTATAGCAGAAATAACGAAATGAATCATGCAAGTCGAACGGAATGTGCAGAGAAGGACACCAACGGTTTCGCTTAAACACATTGCCAAGAGATTATACAATCGATCTAGAGGCCTTCCTGATCCAAGAAACGGCGAATTACAGTCAGGCCAATGTTTTTGCTGTGGCGAATATGGGCACAGAAGATATGAATGTCCACTAAAAGATAAATGTTTGATATGTGGTAAGGGAGGGGCATAATTTTCGTGATTGTTATTTATTAAGAAAGAAAGACCAACATACTATGAGAAACAAGAAAAGATAGCTTGTGTGCATGACGAAGAAAACGGAAGAAATTACTCGGATGATGCAGAAACAGAGAATCAATTAATGATTATGCAATTCATGATGTGGAAACTGAAAAAAACACGAGGAACTCTATTGCATACATTTCGTCAATGGGGTTGTAAAGGAAGAAAGTCGGAATGACAGAACAGAGGAATGAGTATGCGACGTCAGATGGAAGAGAATGGAGCAAGATGATGATAAATGATGTTGAGATGAGATGTTGTGGGATTCTGGAGCTTCAATTACAGTGATGAATGAGGAAACATGATAAAATTGGCAGTCCACTTTTAAGCAGCAGTGAAATCAAAATATGTGGAGTTTTTCCAGGAACTCAAAAAACCACAGGGATGTACAGAAGTAAATGTTTATTGGCACAATAAGATGAGGACTATCAAAATAATGTTATTAAAAATATATTTTCCAGTTTTATTGGTGGGATAGATACTTTGAAAGCATTTGGAGTGCAGTTGATGGAATTAACAATATCGAATCCGAGACAAAGATTAGCAATTATACTGATGACGAGAGAGGCAAAAAGCAAAAAAGAATTGGGAAGAAATGAATTGCCAACAATTAACAAATTATTAGATGAATTCGGGTCAATATTTATGGCAGCCAGATTTGATTTAGGATTCACAAGAATCGTAGAGCACGAAATTAATACATCTGGGAATCCAACAATACAAATTTCCAAGACTACAACCGATGCATCTAGAACAGAAAATTGAGATATGATAAAAGAGTTAACAAAAGCTGGAGTTTATAAGACGCTGTAAAAGTCCATGGAGCTCTCCATTGGTTGTAGTAGGAAAGAAAGACGGCTCAATTAGAATGTGCGTAGACTATCGAGAATTGAATAAGATGACAGAAAGAGAATCTTTTCCTATGCCCCAACATATTCCAATTACTCGATAACCTATCAGGATCTAAATTCTTTTCTTCTTTAGATCTTGGACAAGCATACTATCAGGTCGCATTAGCAGAAGAAGCACAAGAAAAACGGCTTTTAGTTCCAAAGAAGGTCAATTTTGTTTCAATCGACTTCCATTTGGATTATCAACGGCTCCAGCAACATTTCAGCGATTAATGCACACGATGTTAGAGGGTAATATTGTTTAATGGAGCAATTGTTTATTTAGACGATATTCTGGTATATGGCAAGGACCAGTCTGAACATGATGAGCGATTACGAGAAGTTTTCAAAGAATAAAAAAACAGGACTAAGAATAAATCCGAGAAGTGCGAAATTTACAAAACCAAATTAAATTCCTTGGTCACACCCGTCAGTGAGATGGAATACAGACAAATTCAGAGAAGATCAAGTCAATTACAGAAGCGACGAACCACAGTGTGCTAAACAACTTCGATCTTTTCTAGGTTTGACAAATTACTATAGACGATTTGTCAAAGATTATGCTAAAATAGCAGCACCCCTAAATGCAGCAGCGTCAAGTGTGATAAAAAACAATCGAATGGTCGAATTGTGAAAACAGTTTTAAACAACTTAAAGAAGCCTTAACACAAGCACCTATTCTTGATTTTCCCGTATAGACCGTAAATTTATATTGGATAACTGATGCCAGTTTTGAAGCTATTGGAGCAGTCTTGAGTCAAATAAAGAAGATGGTTCAGAAATATTTATCGAATACGGTTCAAGAAATCTGACGGCCCATGAAAAGGGATACTGCGTAACGGCAAGAGTTTATTGCATTGCATGAATATGTTTTATATTTTAGACAGTATTTATACGGGAAGAATTCGTGGCTCGAACAGATCACAAAGCTTTAGTATTTATGAACACGAATAAAAAAGCGATAAGTCCACAATTTCAGACATGGATGGCTAATCTATCGAAATACGATTTCCAATTGAAATACCGGAAAGGTGAAGAACATGCAAACGCAGATGGATTATCAAGGATCGAGGGTAGTTTATGTGCACAGTGTTCAGACAGCCTAGTAACAACATAAACAAGAAAGGTCAAGAGTAAGATATATCAATTTGATACAAAAACACAGACAATGTTAGAAATTATGGAAGAACAGAAGAAAGATAAATTGTTCCAGGAAGTGATGGAAATTCTTAAGAATCAGATAGATTTTCGGAAGGAATCGTTTCTAAATAGTTTTTTATTCAGATATAAAGATCGGTTAAAGATATCGATGATATGCTTGTATTGGAATCAGATAAAAAAGATCTATGATAATCCCAAAAGCTATCAATCTAAACTAGTGATTCAAATACATGAAGATTTATGTCACGTTGGAATTAAGAAACTGTTTCATTATTTGGAACGGCATTTTTTTCTGGCCGAAAATGCAAGAAACCGTTAATAGATAGTAAACGATGTTTCACATGTGCAGACGGAAATAGACCAAGGGAGGACAAAGGAAATTTTAATTCCCACACGAAAGTTCTGAATTTCTAGAACAGATTGTGATGGATGTTGCTTTCATGGAGAGAACTTCAACCGACAAAAAGTATGTTATCGTTATTATTGATAGGTTTAGCAAATTAGTAGTTTAACGGCTACAGCAAACCAAGATGAAAAAACTATTTTGAAGACGCTAATGAACAATTGATTTACAATATGGTAAACCTCAAAGTATAATTGACAGACAAAGGGCGAAAATTTGAAAGCAAATATTTTAAGAAAAATTAGAACAACTTGGAATAAAGCAAGAATTCGCCTCGCCATATCAACATCAGTCGAATGGCTTAGTGGAAAGAGCTATCAGAACAATGCGAGATTTACTTGTGACTACGATGAAAGGGGCTGTGCTGAAAAACAGTGGCACGAACTGCTGCCTCGAATTGAATTCAGTATAAATGCAACTTATCAAAGTTCTACAAAATATTCACCATTTGAGATATATATGGACGGAAAATAACGTTTACACGCTAATTCTAGACTCAAACATCAAGTAAACGATATTTCGGAAGAAGCACAAAAGAATAACGAGCAAGCTGCGCAAAAGATGAGAACATTTGAAAAAGAACAAAAGAATTAAACGACATTTTGAAGTGGGGGAGGAGGTACTAGTAAGACGAGAACCACATAGAAGAAACAATGATACAATATGATGGTCCATATAAAATTCTTAGATTTATTTTCAGATCATCAAGTTGAATTGCAATATCCCGATACGACACGGCACCGACGAATCGAATGGTTAAAAGAGATGGCATCAATCTTATGAAGGGGAGGAGTAATGATATTACATTAGAGGCCAAGGACCAAATGTGGAACAGTTCAGAGTATATTGCGTAATTTCGATACAATGTGTTAGTTATTAAGCAATATACATTACTATTTAAGAGTGATCACTCTGTGTTTTATATTAATAAATCTTTAGATGGAAACCAATTGTTGTAAAATACTTGATTAATTTAAAATACCCAATAGTCAGAGACAGCATTTTGGAAAAAGTATAAATAAATGATTACAAATTACTGTTAAAAATGATGATTATGACAATGATTTAGAAATTAAGAAAAATGTTGGGCTAAAACTGATTTTAAGCTCACATAATTGAAGCGTGACCGAAATATGTCGGAACATAGCATGTGAGTTAATCTGAAAACACTTTGAAACACCAAGTAATCACAACTTAAAGAATTTACACAACATCAAAATGATACACAAAAGTAAAATAAAATGAAACAAAAGAATAATAAATATAACAATTGCAATTTATATTTAATAGTCGTAAAATCAGGAAATAAACTCCAAGTGCTAGATAGCTCCCTACTGCATTAGAAGTGGTGGGTCGCAGGTAATCCACATTTTTCCTGTTCGTGTCGTTTCCGACGCAACCCAAGATTCAACGACTTCTTTAACCCTCCGACACCCATTAAGCTATCAACGTTGGCAATGTGTCGTATGGGGTAACACTATAATCATCGAGCATTCAAATTCGTAAGCGGTCTGCCGATATAAAGCCGTGCTCAACTTCAATAAGTCCCCTTATTTTATATTCTGATAACACCATCCATTGGAAGTCATCCCTCATGCTATTTGGTGAGTCCATATTAACCCGATGGAAATCCATACTTTCGATTTAGAAACAAGGATAACTACAAATAAGTTTATTATTATGCAATTTGAAAATTGATTAGTGGTCATGCTAATTGATGATCAGTTGAGTGCTCTGTGATTCGAACTTCTCTGTGGACCCGTAGACGAAGACGTTCGAGTTTGCCCGTCTTGTGGTGTTTCGTAACTCTTTTTGAATTAATCGTCGTGGGCAAGTTGGAGGTAGATAGGGTTTGCCAATCTTGCGGTTGACTTTCCAGCTTCGTTAGGACTTGTTTCACTATATGTTGTTAATAAGATCCTGATGCCCTCGAGCTCCTTGCTGTCGTAGTTGTACCTTCAGAACCAGCCGATCCTATGCAGCCGGGGCCTTTAGAGCCTCGATTTGCTGAAGGTGTTTCCGCATAGCTTCGAAGTGGAACCACGTGCCCTCCATCTAGCGCACTTTTTCGTTAAGTACTTCCACTCTGATTGCGCAACTTCTCCACTCCGCATCTTTTCTAATAGTTTGATCACTAAATGAATAATGAGCATTAATTTTAGTAAAAGTTGATTCAACTTCCTACTTTAGTAGTATCTATCGACAATTTATTAATAATCTAACAATTGATAAAAATCCAAATCCCTTAGTTTGATAGGCGCGGTGGTAGCCCGCCTGTCTAAGTAAAATAATTAAATTTCATATGATTTTTTGGTTCTTCTTAAACGAATAATTTTAATCTTTGAATGATTGACGAGTAGTCCTTAAAAGGAAGAGAAATACTATATTGAATTGACATAAAGGTTGAAGAGAGAAAGCAGTAGGGTTTCTGAAAAACAGTGTTTTCAAAAACAGCTGTTTAACTGTTTCTGATTTTTTAAAAAACAGCTGTTTTACTGTTTTTATTGTTTTACTGTAAATAATGTAAGGAAAAAAATTTTTTAATATGAAATTAAAGCCTTTTAATTTATTTATTTGATTTATTATAATAATATTTCAAAAAGACCAATGCTTGGAGTGATTTATCTGATAGACTAGATTCGAATTTTGTGCAAAAACTTGAGGTGACCGAAAAAACGCTTCTACGTCCGTGGAAGTGGGTTTGATGGTCAAAATGGCATTAAAGAGTTTTTGTAGGGTTTTCAGTTCGCTGTCCAGTGTTCTTGAAAAGTGTAAATTCCGACTTTAGCCACTGACAGCATCATTAGCTGGCGTGACTGTAGTTTCACTTTTTTGAAGCAAAGCATTTAGTTCCTCCTGCATTGATAAATTTACAGATATTTTCTTCAAGAGGTAATTGATCGCCCACGTATCTTCGTCAGCAACTTCAAATAGTCGTGTTTGCAAGACTTCCTGCAAAATTAATCGTGTTTCTCGAAGGGCACAATCGATGGATCTTTCAGGCTGTGTAAGAATTTATTAGGTCGGGATTGAGTCTTTCACCAACTCGCTGCTTTAGATTTTCAGTAATTTCTCTGCAATTGTCATTTTTAATGTTCGATAGTTTGTGAACATAAAATTTAAAATTGTATCCGCGCTCATTAAAAGTTGAGTCCTCTCTGCTAAGATTCTCTACTGCTAGCTTAACTGGCTCCATTGCTGCTAGCAATGATTTCAGAGCGCCAAGATCAAGTTTTCAATCAGATCGAGTGCTTTGAATCCTTAAGAGTATTCACGAATTGATGCTTCGGTTTTAATTACGGTTCAAGCATGGTTGGGATTGAATTCCAGCGTGTTTTCACATCCAGATGCAGTTCAATTTCTCGAGAGTGAATTTGTTTGATTTTTGATTGAGCACATGATTTCGACAGGGTGAATGTTTGAAAGAATTTGACAATCTTGCGAGAAGCTTTTTGAGTATTTCATGATAATCGATCTCACTTATGGTTTTCATTGATTAATTCAAAATCGGTTGGTTCATCAAAATTATCTTCCTCATTTGAATCTTCATCAATGATGATGGGTTCTTGCAATTTCTGATTTCTTTTTGTACAAAGTGTCATATACTCCAAGGTGTAAACCGTGATTGAGACAGAACTGACCGATAACATCAATGAGGCTGACAAATCTTTGATTAACTGCAGCTCCATCCTGTGTGGATCCAACCAAATCTTTTTCCATTGAAATACCAAACGATTTGAGATGAATCTCGAAGAATTTCAATCATGCTAAGAGCGTATGCAAGAACCGAGAATGCGCACGAGGCCTGTCTATAAGGTTTTATTGGAATCTCTCTCATAGTCATGAATATTAATTCCGAAATATCGACGACCACATAAAGTTGTTAGCCTCATCGAACGTCATGCTGAACTTGATACCTTTCGCAACCTTCGCTTGAATCTCATCAACCATTTTCTTCTGTTTTTCTTCAAAATCATCGTGCAATAGTTTCATGACATCAGTTTCATTCGCAGGCAATTTGTGACCATCGCGTGTTAAGGATTTTCTAATGAACTTATTTCTTGTTATTGCTCGAATAGTTACTCCATCCGTTGCCATGTCTGACACTAATTTCTTTGAGAGATTCTCGTTCAAAAAAGTCAGCAAACAGTTTTTTTGTCTCTTTTCGGTCTGAATTCCATTCTTGGATGTGCTTGGTTCCCCAGCCTGATCAAACTTGATGCCATGCTGCTGTAGATGTCCTCTTTAAAGTTGTCGTTTGAATTGCCAGAGCACTTAATTATGCTATTGCCATCGATTGCATTGACCTTGAAGCTCTTTTGTGTGCGGATTCCGTCGTTTTGTGGCAAATTCCCAAACAGAAGCCATTACTAATTAGAAAATTAATCATTTAAAACAATTAATACAAAATAAAATCGTTGATTTATTACCGAAAATAATTAAATCAGTAAAAATATTTATTTCAGTAAAAGTTGCAATGCTTATTTTATAATGTGAAAATAACACAAACCAGTGCTGTTCATTTATATATAAGTGGTGCTATGTCTAGACGTCTAGACAATGCATTGACTGTTGACCTGAATGGAAAGCGGTCGCGTTGTGTGGCATGTTAAGCAAAGGCTGTCCATTGATTTGCCTAGCATATGACGCGAGATAAATGATGCGTAAATGACGGGTTAGACGATTAAATGACGCGAGACAGGTCAATTCAGAAAAAATTGAGAAAAGAACGCTGAATGACGTGTTTCTGGGTCTTAATGACGGGAAAACCGTCATTTTTTTAACAGTGAACTTTAAGTTTTACTGAAAAACAGTAAAAACAGTTATGAAAAAACAGCTGTTTGCTGTTTTTGATTTTTTGACGAAAAAACAACTGTTTTACCTGTTACTGTTAACAGTATCCAGAAACTCTAGAAAGCAGCCAAACAATTATTGCAAAATAAGAGAAAAGGTAGACAGAGAAGACATTTTTGAAGAAACTAAATCAGATTCTTCAGCTTAAGACGGTTTTCTTTAGGGTTACCTGTCCCTAGTATTAGGTGTAAGCTTTAATTTTGTCAGTGACAATTTATTGCGTTGAATGTTTTATTCTTCTCGAGAATTCGAAGAGTTAGACTATAAATTCTGCCATCACCGAATGTATAATATTAATTCAACCCTTGTATAAGCTAGTGGTAGTGTCAATGAGCCAATGAAGAAACATTTTGTGCAAGAGAAAGCCTTTTAAAGTTTAACAGGAGATGGAAATATGATAATAAATTACTACATATCACTTGATTATTGTTTCATGTGTTGACAATTAAATCAGTTAAACAAAATAAAATGTCGTTAATAGTTGGTTTTTTAAACTTTTTTTAGATGAGTAAAATACTTTTTGAATCTGTCATTGACTCCACTTAAGTTCTTAAGTATCAAATAAACGAACTACGAAACAAAATATAGATATATTAATATATCAAATTGAGAACACAATAATATCACACTAAACACAAGAATATCAAAAGATTACAATCGATAACTCGAAAACTAGGAAACCTGATAATAATTTTTCTCTAGGTCAGAGGTTCCCAATCGTCTTAAGACGATGTTAGTAGAGTGCAATATGATAGCATACTAGTAAGTAAATCTTTTTGGAAAAGCGAGTCCTAAAATAGTTCCCTAGACATTCTAGGATTGAATTTTTTCGTCACTTGTCTTTTTTAAAATTTTTTCGAGCCAAAAAAACAACTAGCAATACCACAAATATGACAGTGACATGACACTAAATTGTAAATAATTACAGGTTTATGCTTACATGTCACAAGGACACAACGACTATGAAATAAAATTGTAAGATGATTCTGTCAGTAAAAATAATTTTCCCCTTTTTCGTCATTCTTTTAAAAATTATTCAACTAAAATTTTTAAAATATTTTTATGAAGTAATTGTGTCCTGAATTTCTTTTTCAATCTCCTTTTTATACTTCCCAGAACTAATTTTTAGAAAACAATTTGGTAAGTACTTTTTTAATTAATTAATTTCTACCTTTTATATGTTTATTCTTTTACTTTTAGGTTTTAGGTTCTATGATTGGGGTTTTATTTAAATTTTATTATTTATTCTATTCAGATTGATATGTCTGTTTCAGATCCCCAAAACCAACGACCATGTGAGGATTAATTTAAATTTATTTATTTTCTTTCAAAACCACAACGTAACTATAATAACATTATATTAATATCAAAAAGTTCAGAATTCCTGATTCTGGTAAAACCCATTTTGTAAATTCTATGTTTTAATTTATTTAATAGCGACAAAAAAGGTTTGCATTGGGCACTTCGTACTTATAGCGTGGTACTGCATGTATTTATCAAGTTTACCAAAATTTTATATATCACTGAAGACAGAGGAGATGCGACTCAATAACTAATCAAGATTGAATTTTATGGATTTTGAAATTCAGAGCAATAAGATTGCTGAAGACCGCCTAATACCATATCAATGTGACGCTGAAAAGTCTGAGTACTATTAAACTATTCAAAAGGTATAAATGGATATTCAAATAAGCCAAAAGATATAATAAGAGCTATTTTAGAAATAGTATCTGGCCACGACTGTAACTTAATGGTAGACTATCCTAGATCAAGAGACAAACAATAAAGTAACCCAAATCTATGCAAAGTGTAGGAAATAAATGGCATTGAGTACTATTCCAAAAACAACTGTCCTCCGACATTTTGGTTTATTTAAATACCTATTTACGCTTTTGGATTGCGCAATTCTCCATAGATGTTTAAGCGTCATATTTTGAATAATCATAGTGGTATCATTGATAAATTAGTTGTGACATATATTAATCGTCAAAGAAAACGTGGCACAGGGCATGGTACACATGTTGTTTCATCGGACTTTGTAGTGTTAATAACTAACACAACATGTCATTTTGTAAATTTTACAATTTAAACAGATTTTGCTTTTGTATCATGAATAATAAAGATACCAGTTAATATTTCTTGCATATATAAAATAAATATTAGCAAAACACCAGAGTCAGGTCCAGAGATAAAACTTTATAAATAAAAAAAAATTAATTCCATGGATAATATTTGAACAGAATAAATTATAACTTTATCTTTAAATTTCAAGTTTTTTATATTACTTATAGAATTTACTAAATGGACTACTTTCAACATAAATAAATAAACAATAGACTAAAAAATACAGTAATTTACTGTCAGTAATAATCATTCAATAATCACTCCCTTTTAATAAATTAAACATTTTCATCACTATTTTTATAAATTTTGAATTAAAATTTTATTTTATTTAAAAATGATTTAAATGAATAACTGAAAACAGATTTATCTCTAATTTTAACACAATTTGCTTTGAATTGTTGACTAACAACTATCTTTCTTAATTTGTTTAGTCTATTTACTAACAAAAGAAAAATAAAAGTTAATTTAAATAAATCATGATTTTATCATTTCATATAAATGATTTCATTAACAAATTGTAGCAGAGCTAATAATCATTATTACGTAACATTTGTTTTCACCTTTTTCTTTGGTTTAAGCAATTACAACAGTTATTTAAGTACACTTTATAAATATTTATTTTAAATGAATTTTATTTACATTTTTATTCAATTAGAAACAATAAATTATATTCTTTAAATTATAGTTTTAAACGGAATCATAATACAATAATTTAAAATTACGTTAATTTTAAACAAAACTCGATAATTTTCAATAATCTGAAATCTATTGGTTACTTTTCAGCCAATCAAATTTATCTTAAAAATAGATATCAATTTAAGTCTACTGTTTTCAACACAATATTTCAAACGATGGCATTTATAAATCAATTTCTATTGGGATGGATGTTATCATTAATATCAGGTATTTTAATTGTTTAATAATGTTTTCAAATTATTATTGAACAGTCATTTATTGTAATTTCGGGTTCCGAATTAAATTTATTAGACATATTTAATGATCAATACATATTCAAATGACCATACCTTGTACCTTAATAAGGATAATTAAATGATGCTATCAATAAAGAATTTAACTTCAATATTAGTCGAAATAGTTTATTTTATATTATATGACAATTAATTTATTATAAAAAAATAAGTGATATTAATGTAAAATCGTTTTTATTTTTGGAAAATGTTATATTTTTATTTCTCAATGATCGATTTTGATAATGAAGTAGTAATATTATTTTTGGTATTTGTTGTGATTGAAACATTACAGTCAAGGTTTTATTAACCCAGTCCAATCGAGCGGCACCGTGTGGTGACAACAGGTATGTTCCACACAAGTCAAGTATAGCCATATACCGCCATGACATCATTGTAGTGAACATTAGGTCGTATGTTCTCTGTGTTTTGTTTATATATTTGATTAGGATGTTTCAGCTTCTTGATTAGAAATATGTTTTGAAAATTCGTTTGTTTGTAAAGGGTTGAATAGAAAAAAAACAATGATCTATAGTTGAAAACTTAATAAAGATTTTATTGCTAATTCAATGGTATTTCTCAACGATATTACATCAAAAAGAACAATTTTGTTACCTTAGGTTTTATCTACAGGACAAAATCTATGAAAGAAGTCGGGGAAATATCCGTTTATGAAGTATTAGTTCTTTGAAGACCCAACATTGCTTTACAAACTTAACCCAGCAGCCGCGTATTTTACCCCGTATGCTATTTCTGTGCACTCAACTAATTATTACTTTATATCTCATTTCAATTTTATAATATTTATCAAAAAAAATCGGCTATGGTGGAGAATAAGGGTACTGAATTTTAAAATAAATAAATAATATAATATAAAGCTTGTTGGTGTTCTGCAAAGACAAAAGTTCAAATACGTATGGAACAAACGAAGCACTACTGCCAAGTTATCTTGATGAATGGATGACTAGAAAAAGGATTGATTCTGCCAATTTCTTTAATTTAATAATTTATCATTTGGCCATTTGGTAAAATCCAAATAAAAGTCTGTTTTTTTGTATTAATAAATAACTGAAGTTTTATACAATCGTTAATATACATTTCAAATATTTTTTTTATTTTAGTTTATTTATTTATTTTCAAAATCAGTACCCTTATTCTCCACCATAGCCAAAAAATCATTCACAGGAACAGAATCGCCTTCATCATCAGAATCATTTACAAACAGTGATTCCAAAACACGAGTAAACTCGTAGCTCGTCAGCAATATGTTAATTTAGCAATTGAAATTCTTTGAAATTAATTTCCTTCTGAATTAAGATTCCTTTTAGAAATAATAAGAACGCTTATGCAATCTGTGCTTATTCAACTATAATTTTAGGATTTTCTTTTCCATTTACTTTCGTACAACTACGAAAATTTGTGTGAAAGAATTATACAATAGTTATTGTATAATTAAACATAATATTTAGGGTGACCACCCTAATTTTACAATCACCAGGAGTCTTTCATAGAAACCCGTTGAATTTGAAAAAAGACAGATAATTTATTTTCACCAATTTTTTCTTATTTTATTCAAAATTAGAATTGAATAAAGAATTTATTAAAATAAAAAAGTATTTATTAAATTTAAACGCATATTTTTAGTCCTGACTTCTCGCAAAAAGGACAAACAAAAATTATTCTCGTTAAATACACAACGGACCTAAATGAATGTATAATTTCAAATTTCTGATTTAAAATATTTTAGGTCACTTTTAACGAACTAATATAAAAATCGGAGAAATGGCTTGACTCGATACGATTTATGTTGAAAAACAGACATCACCTTAATAATATTATTAATAAATGTTATCAATTTAACATATGGATTTTGTGATAAGTATACACTTCATAGAAGTTTCAATAATATTTTGATTAAAAAAATATTTATTCATGCAAATTTCAACTTTAAATCAACGCAAACACGAATATAGCTGTCAGTGTTTTAATGAGGTTTGTTTTCATTAGAAANCTGTTGACGAAATTAACGTTTCTGAAAATGAGAAGTAAAAAGAACTTTCAACATATTTTCTAAAAAATTGTTTGGCCACTAATACGGAAATTATGAACCAGGTTCATACAAAATAATCCAAATCTAGATAGAAGTTCAAAAGCAAGATGAAATGTTATTGATACGATGTCTTGCTATCAACAACTACTTGCTGAACGAAACAGGAAAAGACAAACAACGCTAAATGACTTCACAAAAACAAACGATGTCAAATGATGAAAAACCTTCCTGATCAAAAATATAACTTTACTAGAAATTTGTTATTATTTTCAGAAATGTTTTATTAATAAAATCCATTTTAGCAATAACTAAGTATATATTTAATGTAAAAAGTATATTTACTAATGAGTGTTACAAAACAAAATAAAAAACATCTTCTTATTCTATATTCTTTGTCACTTATCCTCAGTATTTACGCGTTAAGATAACCTTGTTTAGCGCTTAAACTTTTTGGAACATATCCTCCGCGTTAAGTGGGGTCTTACTGTATCTGTACATTTTAAATACAGAGTTTTCATTCAAAAGAAATAAAAATATTCTTTAATCTTTAGATTTGGATAATCCTTAAACATATTTCATACATTATTTAAAACTCCATATATGTATTTTTAAAAGCTTTTATTACATGCATTAATTACATTTCAAAAAAATTTTTATAATTATTTTAATTAATAATCATAATTTTTCAATTGTCTATTTAAGTGTTAGCATCCAATTCAGTGGCAGACTTTTATGTTAGGAATATTGTTAACAATTAGGTTTATTACTGTATAATTTGTCTTTTATCTATGGTTTCTCTTACATTGTTTGGTGTATCTATTCAATATTAATTATATGAGCAGTTCAAATCATTTGTCTGTTAATAATTTCACATAATTAGTTGCTGTTTTGCAGTTCAGTTTTCTAAATATTTCACGTTATAATTGATGATCATATTAACCATGTCTAATAACTCATTATTTGTTTCTATTACTAAAATTGATTTATTTAGTATTATACAAGTTGTCTATTTTGATCTTTGCATTATTTTGTTAATCTTTCTAATATAAATCGACTTATTAATCAAATTCTTATACAATTCGTATACTTGTTTAACGAATATGATGCGTTCCGAGATTATACTTCATTATGAGAAACTTTGCTATCAGATGTAAAAAATAATATTGTTATAACAGGAATATATGTATAATAAAACCGCTAATTCTCATATTTTACATTATTCTTTACTACATTTGCTACATTTTCATTTAAAAGGAGAGAAAACACATTTTATATTTGCATGAAATTGGTTTCATTATACCGAGATTTCATTGTAAAGACGAATCGCTAGATTTGTGTATGTTTATATAAGCGAAAAATATCTCTAAAGAATAAAATAATATAATAGTATTACAAATTTTGATTGAAAATTTTCAAATTTAGGTGTTACAGAATAAAAAATTTATTTTTAATAGTTTTTGAACCATTAAATTTTGATTATTCATTTTTTAAGTATGACAATAATGATTATCTAAGTCATTATTCACAACAATGCCAATTAAACAATCTGCACATTATGTGAGTTGATAAAATGAGTTGATTATTATAGGTCTTCATTGCAATAATTAATAATTTCGTATTTTATTTATTTTTCTTTCTATATACTAATGGCAATGAAAAATAAACACCAAAATATAGTTTTCATTTAATTTATTTATTAATTAAATTAAGCCTAATATTTAACTAAATATTTACCTTTATTGTAATATTATAAATTTGTTAAAATTCAGAAAATAAAAGGAAAAAAAATTTGTTAAAATTCAGAAAAAAAAGAAAAAAAAGACTAAAAAAAATCAAAGCAAATATTTTCAAATTTTAAAAATTAATTTATTACAGATTTAAACCAAAATGATACGATAAATTTTTACAAAGAATTTAATAAAAGCTATTTTCATTTATCAATCATAATTCTCCTGAGAAAAGAATATAATTTAAATTACAAATTAAACCTTATAAATCAATAATTGTAAAAAGTAATAAAAATAATGAAATTGTATGCAATTTTATGAACTCATTTCGATAGATAAATCGGCAATTAAATCAGATTAAATATTACAATCACATAGATCAAAATTATAACAACACTGCGTATATATAAGTAAAATTTGTTCAAGAAATTCTAAAATTTATTAATAATTCCAGTAATATAATTTATGCGGCAGAACTTTATCTAAACTGTTAAGATTATCAAATTCGCACAGCATTTAAATGGCGCTATTTTCGAGAAGGGGGCTGTGTTAATTGCATTTGTTGATGTAATTGTCAGTTGTTTACATTTTCACTATCCTTCACATATATGAACGAAATCCTTAAAGAAATATAACAGAAGTATTCTTAGTCAATTATTACTTTTTTTCTCAAGTAATATTGTAATTTTAAAAGTACAAATTATTAACTAATTTAAAATAATAATAATAATAATAATAATAATAATAATAATAATAATAATAATAATAATAATAATAATAATAATAATAATAATAATAATAATAATAATAATAATAATAATCATAATAATAATAATAATAAATTATTAATTATTTACTTATTTACTTATTGACTGTCATGATTGTTTTACTTGTTCTACCACGGAAGAGAAAATAGAATTTCTTTTAAAATATTTACCCTATAATATTTCATCTGTTTTCATATGACATTAATTTTCGGTTATCTTTTTCAAGGGTTAAGTAGAAAACATTGGTTTATGGTTGAAAACTTAATGAAGATTAATGCAATAATAATTCAAATAAATAATTAATTTAAAAAAAATAAAAATTGAATTATTTTATTAATTTATATTTTCCTAACAGGTATTCATATTAATGACAACAAATTAACTCTATATTTTGTCAGTAGAAATAATGAGATAATTGTTAGCTGCAATGGAAATAGTCAAACAATGGATTATATTCAACCCCTAGACATTATATCTGAAAATGAGTTGAGAACATTCAATGGTACAATAAATTTATTAAATATTAACTCCTGATAATTTATTGAATAGATTATATGAATTTTCCGGTACCTTATTTCAATGACACTGAGGGATATTTATGGATAGGGAACATTCCTAGCAAAAGCGATGACAACTTATACCAAAATAATGTACACTGGAAGTCAAATCGTTTAAATCTGTGGGGCTGTGTTGAATTATTCCAAATAAAAGGTACAATTTTAAAATTGGCTACTTCCGGAGACATTTTTGGAGAAATGATTACACCGTTTTGCAAACCAGTTTGTAATCCTAAATCATGTTTTAATGATGGTAAATGTTTCGAGTTATGGAGAGGACGATTTAGTTGTGATTGTGGATTTTCTGAGTTTGTAGGAGATCAGTGCAATTTGGGTATATACTCTGTGAAATGTTCAATATTAATTCACTTTCAGATTATTCGGTTAAATTTAATGGAAGTTTTTCATTTCAGCACTCAATATACTTTAAATTACAGAAATTACAATTCGCATTTCAACCTGTTATTGACAATCTAAACAGGGGTCACAAATTGCTTTCTCTTAAATTGTAAATTTTAAATTGATATTCTGATAATATATCTTCAAAATTCAGGTTTAAAGAACAATATATTCACATTTATATTGACACTAACTACTTTTTTCGTGTCCGTTATGTACAAAATATTGATAGGACTTTTGGTAAGCATAATATTTTCAACAATTTTAATTTATTTCTCTATTTATCTCTATTTCATATAAATATAAAAATTAAATGTTTTAAAAATGATTTTGTGAATTATAACAATGAATTATAACAGTGAATTAACTGTGAATTATAACAGTGAAGCGCAAAATTATTAGGAGTCACTAAAGTTTCCAGAACTTTATGTAATAGATAAAAATAAAAAATCGGATTTATTTATTTGAATTTTAATTTTATAATTAATTCTGTTATAGACAAATTATTTTAAAGTTTATTATTATTATTATTATTATTATTATTATTATTATTATTATTATTATTATTATTATTATTATTATTATTATTATTATTATTATTATTATTATTATTATTATTATTATTATTATTATTATTATTATTATTATTATTATTATTATTATTATTATTATTATTATTATTATTATTATTATTATTATTATTATTATTATTATTATTATTATTATTATTATTATTATTATTGTTAGACTATGTGGACCGAGTATTAATTTTATCCATTTAAAGTAATTAAAGATTCGAAATTCAAATAATTTTATTCACAATATTCAAACAAGAGGATTATTTTACGCCAACAATATCTTGAGCAAGAAACATAATTCTACAATCATTCTATTAATTTAAATTATATAATTATATAATAGTTATATTTACATATTTAATATACAATATTTATTAGGTTAAATTAAGTTAATTAATTAAGTTAAGCTTTATTTAACTTATTCATTACAATTTATTATTATTATTATTATTATTATTATTATTATTATTATTATTATTATTATTATTATTATTATTATTATTATTATTATTATTATTATTATTATTATTATTATTATTATTATAATTATTATTATTATACTTTTACTATTTGTGGATTTTTGAATAATATTTTTATTAGTGGCATACTACAATTTCCTACAAATTATTTTTAATATTACCATGGTTTAATTTATTTTAATTGATAATTTAATTTCTAGATGAAATATTCAGACTGAAATTAATCAACAATAGAATGTACTTGGTATTCATTGATGCAAACATAGATGAAATTCGAATACAAGTAAATACTTTTATACGTTTGATGAAAGAATACGAAATAGTTAAAATAAATATATTTATAAGATCTTTTTTTCAAATTGAGTAAAACAAATTCACATTGTTAAAGATTTTTGTATTAATTATCAAGTAAAGATTTTAAACAAGTATGGCTTACATTAAAAACAAATTACTAGAAAAATGAATAGAAAACATAATTTTGAAATAAAAACATAAGGGTGATAAATAAGCATAAAATTAAAATAGATTCAGCAAATAATAAATTATCTTCAGAAATTTCAAAATGCTTGCTTCTGTAACAAATTCAATGACATAGTCAGCCATGATTGAATTGTATTTTAGAAGTTATAATTTCGACATTTTTCAAAAGACCAACATCACAAAAAGTTATTATTTAGGCAATTTAAATAAACATCTTACATTTACAATTTCTATATACAGTAAAAGTGGTCTAACTTGAACACCAACAGTTTTTTTATTATACGACGTTCACCATATGGGAAATGAACACACAAAAATCGACATTTAAAAAATAACTGGTTTTCTTTGGCATCCTTTTTTCATCAATCATTTCATTTTTGAGTATGAGATCTATGTGAAATATCCGAATAGTGAAAAAACTTATTTCTTGATTTTTGTTGTTACATATTATGAAAGTTTTCGACTTTCCTTCTTTTAAATAATTGAAGCTTCTTTCAAGCATATTTGAAGGCATTAACCTCTCAAGTGGTTTATTTCGTCAAACGAAATGCGCATCTCAGCGGCGAGTTTTGTTATCCGCTAGCGTATATATATATACGTCTTGGGCATAGTGTTACAAATAATAAAATAATATCTTATTGGATGATATTTATTAAGATAATATGATATCAAAAGTAATATTTATGATATATTTTTAACATATTTTGTCAATTTGTAATGCCCATGTTGATGACGTATATATTCGTCATAGCCACTTAAAAGGTTAAATAAATAAATCAAATCAATTAAACAAACATTGAAATTTTATTTTATGTTTAAAATTTGTCGAAATTACAAAATGTCTACAATTAAGGAGATTCATGACTTAAGGTGTTCATCTTAAAGGACTTTTACTGTAATGATATTTTTGTTTTATAAGTATAATATTTAAAATAATAATTTAGTAAAGTAGAATTTGAATATTAGCAAGTCGGTAAATGTCAGAAAAAACTTGTTATTAGACAAACTTGCGCGTAATAAACCAATTTAGACTTTGAAGTTTAAATTCTCAAAGTATCAGATAATTGATTTAGAATAAATTTTTTCAAACGGTCATTAGTGTTCATAACACTTGCTTCAACTTTTTATAACCCAATGAATGGTTTTCAACTTGCCTTTCTTGAATTGTGTCACAATTACTAGCTGCTGCATATCTAGTCTTGAAACAGTCGACTTATTCACGCTAAATTTATCTGCCATTTGCTTATGCTTCAATCCAATTTCTTCTGTAGTTGGAAGTCATTTTGTGAACGTTTAGTACTCATGTTGTAATCAAAATTAATGCTACACTAATGAGCTAGAGTCATTCGCTTGAACTTCAATCATACACAATGTTACAAATTGGGGTATTATTACAGCCTAGTCAATGGTTGTGTAAAGATTATCATGGATAGGGAATAGGAATGAGTTCAAAAGTATAACGGACATCTGGATGATGAAGATTGCCGATTGGATTTGTAATCAGGCCTAAATGTACGATTCATCATGTACAATTAAGGATTAAAATTGCTAACTTTAAATATAAGTTTTGAATTTTTTCGGAAGTT
>CAUHTR010003461.1:0-12704 GCA_959609185.1 Schmidtea polychroa
CAAGCATTTAAGGAAGAATCTTTAATATGATTATTAATATGACTTAATATGATTTTTTGAAATTACTATGATCTGGTTTTCGAGGTTCCTCGTTAACTGCTTGGGATAGTGCACTAAATCAGTCATTGATTAAATATGTCTGCCAAATCCATCAACCGAAGAAACTTTAGTCCTTACCCCATTTTTAATTTTGCTAAACACACTTTCAATGCGGTTCAAAAATGGATTATATGCAACTTTTCAATTTGATTATTCAATGGAGATATATTATTGTAGATGGATGCATTACCGTAAATCAAAATGAATCCAGAGCGATCGTTTCACAGTCAATTCGGTTATAAATGACTGATGTGATTCCTTTAAAAGAGCCAATAATAATTTGTGAATGGGTAAGCTCATCTTTGGATATTGGGACCTCATTTGCTGGCATATTGTTATAGATTCGATTGCCTACTCGTGATCTATCGAATCTCTATCGAATATTGAAAGAGCATTCATCTATAAATTCTTGAAATGGAATAATCGATTCTGATGAAGCTTCTGACATATCCTCATACATTTTTTTATAATTAATTAATTTTAAATTGAAAATTGTTAGCTAATTGAATGTCCGTATGATAAATCAATGTCCCTATAGTGTGTATTTTTTATTAATAGAAATTTTGTGAACCGTATTTGTATGTATGTATTTATTTTTCTTCCAACAGCGATTTTTTCTATCTTTCTATAGTGTAAATTGCCAATTTAATGTCACCTTGCCAATTCAATGTCACATCTGGCAATAAACCACGCACATTTATTATAGGTAAGTTAATATTTATATTATTAAAAATGCAAATCAATGTCCATTCGATGATAATCAATTGCTGGTTGGTGTATTTATGATTGGTGCAGGTTAACGCCTTGTTCAAATTCTTTTCAGTCTACCTTTCATTTGTTTACTATTAATAGTATTTTTATTAATTGAATTATTAATATTAATAATGCAATAAAAATTTATATAAATTTAAATAATGAAATAAAATATTAATAATTTTAAAAAAATAATTAAGAAATAATTAGTAATATTAATAGCAATAAAATGAATTTAAATAAAATGATAAAAAATAATAATAAAATATACTCCCTCTGTCCAAAAATGATAGTCCAGTTTGACTTTAAATCGTAATTTCTTTGCAACCACTCAAATGCTTAAAATGCAGTTTTGTTATTTGTTCAATCAATAAAATAAAATTATTTAATGTGTTTTACTGTAAAAGTATTTACAAAACCTTTCAATTTTTTAAATTCTCGTTGACAATCATTTTGGGATAAAAAGGCTAAAATGCAACTGGACTATCATTTTTGGACAGAGGGAGTATATTTAGATAATATCAGTAAAAAATAATTAAATAAATAACAATAACATAAATAATAGTAAAAAATACTTAATTACTACTTAGAAAAAAATAAAAAATCAAATTAATATTTTGAGTAATTTTACTATAAATAATAATAAAACAAATAATAAAAAGATTTAATAATTGCACATAATTTTAAATCCCTTTTTATTTAGTTATCTGTTAGAAAAGTAAAATATTTATTAGTTACTATTTTATGATCAATAAATGGGGAAAATGATTCTTGAAGCGGTGCGCTCATAGTACACAACCCTTTAACTTTCTCATCTAATTTCCTTAATTATCACTCCATATCTATCCTATGTGGCCTCTCTCTTAACGTTTAACGATTTCTTATGTATTTTTTTATATAATTGAATCATCCCGTATAATTAATAGCTCTAAGCTAAAATAATCTACAATAATCTTTCTCTTAGCATTCTTCTCGGTTTTTGATTTGTTTTCGAATACTAAACATTAATCATTTATTGATTTTCTACAAATTGGCATTTCTCTGCTTTTCATATCTATTTCACTCCAACTGTTTCCATTAAATTTCTCCGGCTGACTCACATCATTAAAAACAGTCACCTTTAATGAAGTAATTAACTCTTCTTTGTCTATATCGGCTGACCTTAACTCTTGCTCTCCTTCTTCGGTTGAATCAAATGTCTCCTCATGTTCTACAACTGCAAATTCTGACTTTCCAACCTCATCAATACCAATCCGTTATCCTACGGAAAACGTAACTCCTCATCTCAATCCAAAAAACCCTTGTAAACGTCACTATTCAGAAACTCTAACCGATAACTGTCATCCTATTAAAAACCTTCAAATAACAATATCATGAAAACTAATATTATAAAAAGAAACTTTAAAGATAATAATTACACTACCTACTATAAAAAACTTAATAAGAAAATAAATAATAAGAAATTCTATTATAAAAATAAATCATCCTCCTCATTGGTAATTACGGACGAATCTTGCACCGTCCCAGCACACATTAAACCCTCACCTTTTAATGACACTGACTATAGTTGCTCCAATGAGGAATCTGAATGCTCTTCATCCTCGTTATCCAATAACAATTCTTACCTATCGACTTCTTCTTCCTCCCAAAGTAACCTGAACAACCTCCATTATAATTGTGATATTGATGATATAGTTGACTTTCTCGATGTAGACAAATTAACTTCTCAAAATCCTGTCAACCGCAATTCTTTTAATGGAAATAATTTCCAATGCTGCTGATCTTTTCAACTCTGACATAGATGGTGTTTACCTATCTGAAAACCCTCGATCTGCTACTAATACTCCCACACCAACTCACTCTTATAACAGGTCATTACTTATTAAGATCAAATCTCAATAACCTGCTGCAACTGAATCTCCTTTTATGATGAATAGATCTACATCATCCCATTTTAGCACATCTAATACTCCAACATGCTCCAAGCTTCTCTCTACCCCTCTTCTTAATAATACTCCTTCTGAACCAATTGAAAGTGCCCTTCTTCGTAATACTAACACGGATCTCCCTCCGTCTACTCTTACTTCCTCACAATGCAATGAGATTCAGGACTTATTTAGGCTTTACTCGCAAATGGATGTCCTTGGGAAAAAAATACAAGTTATTACTAAATATATTCCAGCTCCATCTCCTACCTACCTACTCCTACTACTCTTAATAAACATACGCGTAATATCTTTACTCCTAAAACCACTGAAGAATAGGAACTTGATGATAAGAAGTTATTCCAACTTAATGGTCGTGAAAAAACCGAATGCAGATCCAAATTTAAAACATCTTTATGTGGTATTATCTCGATACACAATCGGGAAAATTTTATCTCACATGCACTTCATATACATCAGATTAAAATTGAAGAAAACTCAATGATAGACTGTATACAGTGCAGATCTACTGAGGAGAATAGATTTGCTTTGCCATAAGTTTTAAGCAGATTTATAATCATATTAGCTCACTTCCAGCACAATGACCAATGTGACCTCGAATACCTAAGCCACATTGCAATTAGAATTAATTCTGTGAATAGCCTCTCTTGCTTTATCTATAACAAAAATCACAGCAAATGTAAAACGACTTTCGACTATATCCACTATCTGTGCACATATGAAATCTAGGCACAAAAAACCTAGCTTTTATCAAAAACATCACTTATACTTCTTCTGTGGCTCTTGGATTCCATTCCACTTAATAAAATCTCATATAATTCTGACCCATTCTACACCTTTTCTATTCCCTGGTAATAATCCTTCTCCTACATACTTAGCCAAGTTGAGACTAATGTGACTGAAACGGAAGTCAATCTTCGTCCGATACTTGACTTCCAAGAATGTGAACTTTTTATCTCAGATAGTGAAACTGTCAAACGCCCTCTTCCTGATACTCTTATCTTCTCCAATAACAGTTTATAAAGAATCTGCATGATGGTCACAGCATGCAATCAAGGCATATATTTTCTCTCATGCTCTGAAAAACTCTTCTATATTTGTTGACCCCTTTATTGGTAATTCACTTATCCAACACAACTTTGTAACTTTTTTCTCCACTTTTCTTTTAAAGAATTGGCTAACTGGAACGAAATTGTAATGCCTATGTCTAATGGTAAGGACAACTGGTTTTTCTTCTTCCTTAACAGAAGTAGTAAGCTTGCAGTTATTATTGATCCTAGTTACTGAATGATAGTATATCCAACCATTCAATTCTTGCATATATCATTCTTGAAACTATATTAGATCTTCAAAAAATTGTGTCGCCGATTAAAATCCTTTTAAAAAAAACTGGAATACACACGCTGTTCCTCACCATCAGACTCTCCTATGTATATCTGTCATTTTATTGAGTGTTTAATCAAGTAATAAAAAATTAACTGCTCCTAACATACCTATTATGACCTCACTATTAAATCAATTATTAATAATTTTGTAAATCACAGGCTACCAAATGATGATGTGCGGAAATACCGACCATTTATCAATAGCCTACTAATTAACCTTGACAATAATACTATTGAAGGTGATGATGTTCTCTGTGAGATTAAGGAAATTAATGGAAACATTAATCCTTAAAAATACATCATTAAAAAACCTTCTTATATTATTCACAAAAACTTTAAAATTGCAAAAAGAATTAATTTTTACCAAAAGACTGAAATATAAATATAGCCCAAAAGAGGAAATTTCTAAAATCTTAAATAATAAAGTAGAATCCCTATAAACCGACTATGGATGATATCCTCAAATTATTTGCTGGTAAATCAACAAATTGCACCTTCGACTTTTATTCTCAATCAAGAATCTTATTCCTCTTCTCCTTTCGACATTGATGATATTAAACATATCTTTACTCAATACTACTTCCTGGTATGGACAAAATCTCACTCTCTGACTGTAGAAAAATTTCTCCTGATTTCTAACTTATTCTCTCTCTGTAACAATATACTTCGTAACTCCAAATGTCCTTCTAGTTGGAACACCTTTCGCACTAGACTTATTCTTAATTCCGGTAAATCTGAAGTAAGCCATGAAGCTAACTCTTGGAGACCGATCTCCATCATGAATACAACTTATAGAATATTCTCCTCACTGATTAACAATCGTCTTCTTAATTGTATAAGTGAAGAGAATCTCTTAACGCACAACCAGAAGGCTATTGGTGCATCCGATGGCTGTGCTGAACACAACTTGACTCTCCACCTGATTAAGGACTACTCCTATCGTAAGAACCTTGATTTACATATCGTCTGGCTTGATATAACAGATGCTTTTGGGCTCCATACCTCATGATTTAATATGGCACACTCTTATCAAAATGGGACTTAATGCCAATACAATTAGTCTTATAAAGGATATATATAATAATGTACAAACATTCTTTGAATGCGAAGGAGAACTCTCAACTTCTGTCCAATTGTTAAAGGAGTCAAACAAGGGCTGTCCTTTATCATTGACTCTTTCCTGTCTGTCCATCGAGTTTATACTTTGCAACGTCCTACAAAACCATCCTTTTTTAATTCATGGTCACAAAATTGGTATACTGGCATATGCTGATGACATCGTTCATATATCTGACTCCTACTTGTCTATCAAATCGGCTCTCTCTCTTACTGTTAGTTTTGCCTCAAAAGTTAATCTTCGCTTTAAAGTTTAAACCTTCCAAATCTGGTTACTTTCACATTAATCATGATAATAACTATCTCCCAATATACGGTGAAACCCTTTCTAGAATTGATGATTCCAATTTATATCGATACCTTGGTGCTGATTTTTCTCATAAAACGAAACATTCAATTCATGAAAGACTTGAAACTGCCATTCAAGACACAAAAATGATTTTTCAATCGCATCTTCACCCCTCCCAGAAAATTAATGCTTTTAAGATCTTCGTTCACTCCCGCCTTATTTTTACATGACGGAACTGTGTCATTAATCATAACATTCTTGACTCGCTTCGCTACATCCTTCGTGATCCTGAGAATAAGCAATATGGTTTTGACCTACAAATTAAACAAGCTATTAAAAACTCTATTGGAGATAGAGTGATGCAACTTAATGATAACTTCTTCCATGCATCTAGTAAATATTAGTATAAATAAATAATTATGCGAGTTGAAATTACCGCAACGTAATATATTTGTAATGAAATACAATTGCATTGCCTATCACTCATGCTGCAATGACAATCCCTCATTATTTCTTGATATGCCTTCCCGCATACAATCAGCATAGTGCAACAATTATTACGCAATATATGTAAATCACTTTCAATTATTATATAAGCAAATATGAAATAAATATAATTTTATAAATTGATGACCTACATGTCGGGCACAGCTTGTGATTACAGGACTGATTGCATTGCAGGCCCATTCTTTGAAATCTGAATAGAATAATGTCAAGTTAAGATCTGTAAAACCTGAAAGCAAATTTTAATAAAAATGGCGAACGCAATAATATAATGTAATTAATATAAGGAGATTTTGATCAAAAATACAAAAATTATCCAAAATGAATAATTGGATCATTTTATAGAGATACATAAACAGTGAATGATTATTACTTGAAAACATACTTGACGTTCCAATATTTCACCCTTGAAAAGCTTCATGAACTTCTTATTCTCATTCCTTACAGCAGTGATTTCCAAACTTTTCATGCTTGTGACAAACTTTTTAGACTTCCATCTTTTCGTAACGCAGCAAATCAGTTTTACCAGAAAACCAGACGTCATACAACTTACGCCATATGTTAAACCGTTATACAAGAGACAATGAAACATATTTAAATATTAATATCGAATTCCAACGATTAACTAATAAATAGGGTAAACAAGCTTTCTTGCAGCTAAAACACGACGGACTATATATGTGTATTGTATTTCAGTCTAACAAGCGTTAAAAAGTTTAAAAACTTAAGGGACTCTGTGGCTTTTCATTATGTTCACGCGACACACCTATGCAGCGCTGCCGACACACCGGTTGGAAAGCTCTGCCTTACAGCAATGTCCAGACGGGACAGATTACACTGAATCGCAATTAATGAAATATTTATTTATTCATTGCATTTACTTTATCTCTTGCACTAATATCACATTTTGTTTTAATCAGAAATTTGACAATTTCAATTACTGAGCTGCATCCATAACAATTAAGAGCCATGAAAACAATCATCCAAACAATCAAAGGTGAATAAAGAACAATGGCAAACATAGCTGTGACTGCCAATAGGTGATTCCTACAGAGGAAAGCCAGGCAAGTGATGGCATAATATCAGGTCAGTTGAGCAATATTATTAGCTGATCTTTATGATGCAATTTACAGTTGGATCGGTTGAAATGATTTTGAAACTGATTATTTCTATTTATGCAATCAGCATTACTGAGCAGGGAGCAGCATTTCCATATGTGTGACAGATAAATTTAGGGGGGGCAGCATTTATTGTGAATAACTCCCTTATTATCAATTTAACTGGAAACAGATTTCACTATAAAGCCGTCCGAATCTCATTTTGCATTAGTTTCATAAATTTAAAATTCAGAGTGACACATCAAATTGTAAATGAAAGAAATTACCCCTTCAGGATGTTTATAATGCACTGATAACCTCCACGAATTGCGTAATCAATTGGTTGCAAATCCCGCTGGAATGCGAATAAATAGATATATAAATAATCACCAAATGTACCCCAGACCATGCCTCAATATCACAATTGTGATCAATCAGTAGCTCGACTATATCTAAGTGACCTGCACGGCATGCTATATGAATTGGCCGCCATGAAGAATGCTGAAAGGTTAATAAATAAAATATATAAATAATCACCAAATGTACCTCAGCGACTGCCTCAATATTACAATGGTGATCAATTAGTAGCTTGACTATATTTAAGTGACCTGCACGACATGCGTGATGAATTGGCCGACACCTAAACTGGAATACGAATAAAGAAATAAATAATCACCAAATGTACCACAGACACTGCCTCAATATCACAATGGTGATCAATCAGCAGCTTGACTGTATTTAAGTTACCTGCACGACATGCGTGATGAATTGGCCGCCACCTAAACTGGAATACGAATAAAATAAATAAATAATCACTAAGATATACCTTATCAAGTGCCTCAATATCACATTGGTGATCAATCAGCAGCTTGACTATATCTGAGTGGCCTGCACGGCATGCGATATGAATTGGCCTGTCCCCATTTGCATCTTGAAAATTATTATTCAAAATTAATATTAATTTAAACAAAAGTATTCCAATTGAGGCATTGAGAAAAGAAAAGAAAACAGAAGAATTGTCAATACAAGTACATCCAAGCTGATTAAGGTGTTCCACAACCACCATAATTCCCCAGACAGATTTAGCTCCTTCATTCGGTTACTCGTCCTCTTACCCAATCAAAGTTTTCATTGAAAATATCATCATATTTATATTTAGGGGTTGTTTGAATAGATAATTGTAATCAATCATTCACGCTTTGCCTATTCCAATTTAATGCCATTTCAAACATCAAATAATAACTTAATCCCTTGCACAAATAATTCATTTGCATATTATCAAAGGAGTAAAGATATGAAATTCAGTAAATCAGTGCAAAGAAATCAACTGTAAATGTAACAGTAAGAATAGCTACTAGAAATATTGCACCCCCTTGCCCACCCGCAACTCAATAAATATACAAATATATTCAATACAAATTGATATCAACCTTTCGCTCCAAATATTCCGCCTTGAAATACCTGCGGAATAATTCTCCTGATCCAGATCTGATGGCATCAATAAATGATTGGAATTCCATGCTGATTTATATCAAATAAAATAATAAAATAAATAATAATATTAATTTACTCCATTAATTATGCAATTATTTTTGTCCAATGAGAATTGATTTATAATAAGTTAATTAATTTATAGCAATTAAGTTGTTATGGAAATTAGAGATTTAACTGATGCATTCAAACAATGAATAATAAAATTAATATTTTAATTCTCTTTATTTTGAACACAATAGGGGGGGGGGGGGGTAAAAATGTTTTAAACTCTTGATTACATAATTGTTGCCGTAGACATTCTTTTGCTTTTTTGATTGCACAATTGCTGCCGTAATGCCCAATGTTTTTTTTCTGGGATTTTCAATACAAATTTTTTTTCAATACAAAAAGCCAAGGATAAGTCAGTATTATTTTGATGGGTCTCCTTTGTCATGAGAATTTCAATAGGAAAGGTGGTCTACATTAAAAAAGCATAGTAAATTATGAGTCTAAAAATTGAATTACAGAAAATTATGAGCTCAAATTTTTCAATTAAAGTAAATTATGGTTGTAAAATTTAAAATTAAAGTAAATGATTGGTCTAAAAATCAAATTTAAGTAATCAATGGATTAAATAAGTAAATTAAGGTTCAGATTTTTGAATTATAGTCAATTATGGGCCTAAAAATTTAATTAAAGTAAATTAAGATCCTAAAAAATCAAATTAAAGTAATCTATGGGTTCAAATAAGTTAATTAAGGTCCAAATTTTTCAATTAAAGTAAATTAAGGTTCTGAAAAAATTAAATTAAAGTAAAGTATGGTCCAAAAAATTAAATTAAAATAAATTAAGGTTCAAAATTTTAAATTCAGTAATCAATGGTCAAAAAGTTTAAATTAAAGTTAAATAAGTAAATTAAAGTAATAATTTTTAAATTAAAGTAATGTAATAAGTAAATTAAAGTTAGATTTTTAAATTTATTAACAAAAAGTTGGAATAATAGTTAGTGATTGAGAATTGAAAATTTTAAATGAAAATTTTTAAAGAATATTTTTTTAAGATAATTTTTAATGAAAATTTTTAACGAATATTTTTTTTAAGATAATTTTTAATAGAAATTTTTATGAAATATTTTTCAATGTTAATTTTAGATGGAAATTTTTATGGTATAATTTTTTAAGCTAATTTTTAATGAAAATTTTAATGAAATATTTTTAAAACCAAATGGAAATGGAAATTTTAATGAAATAATTTTCAAAGGCAAATTTAGATGCAAATTTCAATGATAATAAAAATAATAATAATAATAATAATAATAATCATAATAAAAATAATATTAATATTAATAATATAAAAATAATATTAATAATTATAATAAGAAAAAATAATAATAAAAATAATATTAATATTATTAAAATTAATAATAATAATAATAATAATAATAATAATAATAACAATGATATATCTGATGATGTTCAAGATCTTCAACAATGTTAATTACAATAGATTCTTTGTTTGAGTTAATTGTATGTCTCGATACATGACAAGAATACTATTGAAAAATGGCATTCGATTTGAATAAGAAAATGAAAAAGAATGTTTTTAATGAAATTGTGAATAAAACAAACAATAGTTCAAAGGTTCGATGAATAGACTTTTTCTCAAAAATACAACTGAATGAACTTCATTGTAACAAAATGCGAAAACTCTTTATAATTTCGGTGTAATGGTGAGTTAGAGGAAGCCTTAATAATGAAGATAAAAGCCACATCAGAAAGGCTAGCAGATAATAACACTGCGCTATTATTGATAATTGCACTTTATCAAGAAATGAAAGAAAAAAACCCCTGGAGGCTTTTATAAATGAACGGGATATTTTTGTGAAATAATTATAATAATAATAATAATAATAATAATAATAATAATAATAATAATAATAATAATAATAAAATATATTAATATTAATAAAAATATTAATAATAATTATAATAAGAAAAAATAATAATAAAATTAATAATAAAAAATAATAAAAATAATATTAATATTATTAAAAATAATAATAATAATAATAATAATAATAATAATAATAATAATAATAATAATAATAATAATAATAATAATATATAAAGTAATGGTGTAAAATATTTTTGTCGGATGTCTCACTTGAATAAAATAAACAGTACAAGCTTTGTGATACCCAGTGCAAATCCCAATAATAGACTCTATTGCATACTTTCCCCGGTACACTGGGAATCACATCGCTTGGAAAATAGCTTGGTCACAGAAAAAATCTGTAAACTTGTAAACATGGCGTATGAAAAATCATAATCACCTCTGCGGACTAAAAAATTAGTCGATACACAGAAACTGTTTACAAGTGCATCCAATTACCTTTAGCATTTTTAGTGTACCGGGGAAAGTATGCAATAGAGTTGAATCAACAATATTGTATACTTACCTGGAGCGAAGAGAAATCTTCGTGTCTCCTGCATAGTACTGATGAGAGCCAAAAGCTCGAAACTAGTCTACTATTGGGATTTGCACTGAGTATTACAAAGCTTGTACTGTTTATTTTATTCAAGTGAGACATCCGACAAAAATATTTTACACCATTACTTTATAAGTTAAAAATGCGAAATCGTAGATAATTAAACGTGGAAGTGCTCACCCTGAAAGAGTTTTGGATTCTTGGACTAGTCAGAGTTATGGAAGTACATTAAAAATAGTCATTTTTAAGGAGGATATGACTCGGAGATTGTATCTTCATGAGACCTAGAAATATTTGAAAATCATAAAGCCATCCAGTGTCGAATCTGAAAAGGCATTTTCCACCAGTGGTAATTTTGTCACAAAACTGCATTCATCTTTAGAAGATAAAACTTTAAATGCCCTATGTTTTCAGTGGGCCCGCTTCCGGAAATTGCATCAAAAGAAAAATAATTCAAAAACTAAATAAATGTACTTAATCTTAACTTTTAATTTTTATGAAGAATTAAATCTTCCGTTAACATAAAAAGGATTAAAAAAAAATTTTTTTTCTGAGGATTTTTTCAGTAAAAAATTGATTTCAAAATCATTTTTAATTGTAAACTTTCAATATCGAAATTCCGGAATCGCAAAACCTTTTCTATATTGGAAGCCCTAGCTCAAAATGATAAAATCATCTTTGTCAACTTCCATGACAGAATAAATACATTTTGAACTAGAGCATTATCAAGTGGACAGGACAATACTGGAGGCTCTGAGCCAATGGAACTTGTTTCTACATTTGTCAATATGAATGCGCAATTAAATAAAGTATTGAAATTATAATATTTATATGAGAGATAATTCTTGAGTAAAATAACAGGTTAAAGGTGAATAAAAGGTAAAAATGATTTTATTAATGATTATAATATATTGATATTAATAATAATAATAATTCAATACATTAAATAATCCAACAAAACCGGTAAACCGTCACAGCTTTTTTTATATAAAGCGTAAATTCACAATATCTGGTCCAATTTATCTAAATATAATTTAATTCATTAAAACAATTCATTTGTCTATTCAATAAAAAGATGACCTACAATAATAAATTACGCTTTCTAACAATCGAACCATTTATCATATGATCTGCATTGATCCGTAAGTTAGCTGATGTCAATATCACATATTAAACACAATAAAGATGATAAATGATCAAATATATTTATTAAATCATATTTATTGTGCCAATTTGGCATTCATTGATAAATCTAACAAAAATCAGTTTAGATAATCACAAACCAATTGCAATTTCATCTAACAAATCATATGTAAATTATGAATATCGCTAATAGTTATTCAATAAATGACATTGGAAATTGCAAGATTCTAAATTCCATGATAGATTTGTGCTTGTGTGTATTTATTGATTGACAGCATTATGTGTGAATTTCTTTTGAGTTCCAAAAATAACAGGTACAAGGGAAAACTTCGCAAACTGCCATTGTGGGCCAAGATATAAGCCACAAGCATATAAGCTACAATTAAACGGAAAAGTACAAGGATTACACAG
>CAUHTR010003462.1:0-29637 GCA_959609185.1 Schmidtea polychroa
AATGTCTGAATTCATTCTTCTTCCTTAAAGTCTTTGTCAAAACACTTTCGAAACGATTCTTGAAGATGCTTCAGTATTTAGTGATGGATCTGAATCTGGGTCTGCTCCAATAACACTGAAGCAATCTGAAATATCTTTTTTCAATCTATCCAAAGACCATTCTCTCATCCATCAAGAAAACTCCATATAGGAAGGGATCTTTATATTTCCTTGTTTTGTTTGAAAATTTTTATCTTTTAATCTCGCGTCACTGTCATCCTATTTCTCATTGTAGGAAACTTGAAATGATCTTCTCAATCCAACATCGATGCTTTGTATCAAGCCAGTAAAATTAGATGGAAATAATTTTAAATGAACATTATATATGAACATTATTCATTCACAACCTTAACATGAACTGGATAGGTATCCAAAATGAGAAGCACTGCTAGATTCAAGAGTCCAGTTTGATGACGTTTCAAAAAGACAGTCTTCAAATAATTTTTTAAAATATGGTCTGGTGCGGTTGGTCTCCCTTGAAAACTTTTGCATGCCAATTCTTTAGAGTTTTCTAGTAGATTTCAACAACCCGCCTGTCTTCTTTTCACGAAACGATGACGATTTTTAAAGTTGTAACACAAGGAATCGGAAGCCTTGAAATTAACAAGTTCATCGTTTTGTTGATTCAGCTTGTGTTTTCCTCATCACCACATGTCACAGCTTCATTTATCTGATTGATAAATAGATCACGGATCAACTTTGCTGTGATACATAAATAAAACAAGTAAAACATGCATCCCGAATAAAACACGAGTGTAGCACCTTAGACAACAGCATATATGGCAGTATTTGAGCTGTTTGGTATTGTTGTTATAGATTGTATGGACGAATCGGATAATGTAATAAATGGAGGGGTATGAGGTTATGATATGATGTTGACCATGATAGGCTGATTAGCTGCTTCAAGAGTTTCTTGTATAATATTTGGTATAATTATTATCAAAATGTTATTATTTAAAAAATAATTAAGCGAATCGGCCGATAAGCCTATGAGCTGCGTCAAAAATTTTTCTTGTCCTCTGAAGGAGCACATGAAAAATTTTACACATTTTAAAACATGTGATTTATAATAATTTCATCACAGTAAAACAATTTTCATTAGGTGATAATGTAGATATTATTAAGCATCAATTCTAAATATAAGATTTTTGTAAATTTAATATTTAATAATTTAAATATAAATTTAAAGAGATTTTATATATTTTACTTATTTTAGATATTAGTTGATCTATATCTTAGGATATTCCAGGATCAAAATTTCTAATTGAGAGGGGGGGTGGCTTTTGTTATTGTTTGAATTAGGAATTGAAATTTTCCTATGGAATGTGGGCTGAATTTCATCTGTCTTTTGGTTGCTTTTCTTGGTTTTCAAATTGTCGGGATTTTTTATTTAGTTTTATTATTGGGCTTCATTGAAGAATTGATTGCTTTCTTGGATTTACTTCTTTTTTCGGTTAGGGGTGTTGATTTTATTTTGGTTACTTTGGGTTTGAGTTTATTTCCCGGTGCATCGATGGTTTCCGTAGAGGTTGCACTGGATCTGTGGTTGTCAGGCTGTTATCGGGTGAGATAAGCTTAACCTTAGATGAAAATATTTCATCAGTCCTAAAGTGGGGTAACTTCTATCATGGTTTTATCTCTGGTATTAAAGGTTCAGATGAGAGGAGCGGTTGAAATGATTTTGAAACAGATTATTTCTATTTATGCAGTCTGCATTACTGAGTATGGAAATATTTGCATATGTGTTTGTTAACATTAGAGGGGCCCCAACATTCATTGAATGAGTTCTTTACAATCAATTTGATTTCGCTATAAAACCTCCTTAATTGAATTTAGTATTATATTTGAAATTTACAGTAAAGCATTCACGGCACAGAGACACAAGAATGTGATTGAGATTGGATGCAAACAGAATGACAAATCAAATTGCAAATGAATGAAATTACCCAATTGAGGATGTGAATGATGTTTTGATAGATATCTCACGGCGATTATCATTGTTGAATCACCAGCCTAAAGAAATGAATAAATATGATCTATTAAGGCAATTATTGCTTCTTTAGGTGCCTCAAAATCACAAAGGTGATCAATCAGCTGCTTGACTATATCTGAGTGACCTGAGCGGCATGCGTAATGAAGTGGCCGTAATATATATAAATGGAAAATATTATGAAATGCTTCTGAAGATAAAATGTTTAGGAAACTGATCCGGAAATTATTAAGTTGCTAAGAAAATAAACTACATTTCTTCTCATATAATAATAATAAAATTAATCCCATTTAATATAATAATTTATTATGTAATAATTGCCATCTTTAAATGTAGTCTGAAGCGAGCATGCAGCTACATCAATAATAATATAATAATAATAATAATAATAATAATAATAATAATAATAATAATAATAATAATAATAATAATAATAATAATAAATTAGAAATAGAAAAAGTTGTGAATGTTTTTGCCATACTGGTAACAATTAAAAGGTATCGGTTAAGTAATTTTAAAATGCCTCAATAAAACAATCAAACAAATTTCAATAGTTAAGAAAATTGCAATTTCATTATGTGAGGACCACAATGACTAAATAAATAAATTATTTAATACGTTGGGACCAGAGTGAAGGAATAATATACGATTGTGACTAATAATAAAATAGTTATACTGTCAATAAGTCATTCAGCAAATAAAATCACTACAGATTTATCAATAAATAAATTGAAAGGGTGACCAAAATTATTATTATGATAACCTATATAAATTATAACAATCAATAAGTCATTCAGCAAATAAAACCGCTACTGATTTATCAATGATCGAATCGAAATGGCGACTAAAAAATTATTATTATGGTTATATAAATTATGACAATAATAAACAATAATAATAAACACTGTCAATTAACAAAATTCGATTTAATAAATATTTACTTTCAAAATTTGTATATATACTGTAAATGCAACTGTTTAAATTATTCAGCAATTAATTTAAATCCAAAATGGAAAAAGTAGCATAATTTTGAATATTGGAAATATTTCAGACAAAAACTAAATAATATTATTGGTTAAAATTTGTTACTATTTATAGATTTTAGTCCTCAAGAATCCTTTAGCAGATTATTCAAAATTATTGATACAGCACGAAATAAATTCTAAAATGTCATTGATTTTTATGAATAAATAATTGACTCACCAGTTTTCACACAAACTTACATAAAATTGGCACATGACATAACATTATTTATATTATTATTTATAGTATTATCATTATTTATATTACTATTTATAGCATGTATAACATTAATATTATTATTTATAATATCTTGATTTATAGTATATATAATATTATTACATTCGTCATCACTGAGTAGAATGACTTAAGAATGAAGTAAAATTGGAATTACATTTGCATGCATGCATGAGTGTGTGTAATTATTTATTTTTTAATTTAATTGATTTGTTCAATTAATTAATTTAATTTTTATTATTTAATTTTATAAATTTTTAATATAAATACTTTTATCTAAATTTATTTTAATTTTCATTAATTTTAACCATTTAATTCTATAAACTTTATAATTTCTATATTGTTTAAAACGTGTTCTTGCTGCTGGTAAATACATGTACTTTTCTATTTGTATTTGCACAACTTCATCTTGTTCATATTCTTTAATCCATACCGCTTTTAGAAGGGAAACCAATGAATCTCCAACACTTATAGGGTCAATAATATAACTAAATGAACATTTGCTGATGATGAGTAAATATTTTTCCTTTGTGAATAACCCATAAATTGTCTCTCATTATATACTTGGTTCCTTAATCCTGATGTTTTGATTAAGTTTTCATCGAATAAAATTTCTTTTATGTTTTCACGGAGACTGCATTCGAATATATTTTCTTTAATTTCGAAGGTATTGAAAATATGAGAGCAATTGAACGTGATATATTTATATAAGTCTTGAATATTTTTTATGTATAAATTATCAGTAAATGTAAAAACTGATTCAACTTTATTTTGAGAATATTACCTACACCGTCAATATCCAAGTGTAATTAATATTTGTATTGTTTCACTTGTACTTTTGATAGTTGTCGAAATAATATTGTTGTCGAAATTCTTGATGATATTTTAGATATTCGAACATGATCATCGACTTTATATTTTGGCTTTTTAATTTTATCTTGAATATAAAAATCTATCTTTTGAAGTCACATCAATAGGTTTCAAACCTTTAATACCTCTGTGGGGTTATTATGTAGTATGTTCGATTAAATCGTTCATCATGAGTGGCTTTAAATTGTGAAAATATCGAGTAATGATTTATTCCTTTAATAATTTCTTTAACTTTACTATTGTAAAATTCTTTACTTAAATCTGTTTGTAAATTAATTAATTTTCCATTTTTAAACATTGATTTTAATTTAGAATTAATTTAGAAAAATAAAATAAATAAAGTAGAAAAACATTAAAAATCAAGAAAATAACAATAAAAACTAAAAACAACAAAAGATATAAAATACATCACCGCTTAATCCTGATTGGATGGAAGCGTATTGAAATTAGTATGTATACTTACGCCTAGGATTGATTTCTCAATGTTATGTTTTCAAACCTACAGTTAAAAGGAACTCATCATTTGTTATCACTATTCTCGCGAAACCTATCACAGTCTGATCATCTCTTTAAATCTATTAATTTAATTTGATCCATTACTAAGTGACCATCCAAACAGTAATACTCTATCAGTGGAAAACAATGTGATTTAATTCTTGTGTCTATTATGTATAGTTATGATTTATAGCATAACTGATCTAACAGCTTATCACAAATATAATAATTATCCCCCGCCCGCCCGCAACTCAATAAATATACAAATATATCCAATACAAATTGATATCAACCTTGCGCTCCAAATATTCCGCCTTGAAATACCTGTGGAATAATCCTCCTGATCCAGATCTGATTGCATCAATAAATGATTGGAATTCCATGCTGATTTATATCAAATAAAATAATAAAATAAATAATAATAATAATTTACTTCATTAATTATGCGATTATTTATCCAATGAGAATTGATTAAAATTTTAATTTATAAATATAAAATATTTTAACTATTATAAAAAATTAATTTATTTATTTTAATTTGATTTTGTTTCGTAAATTATAAATTTAACTGATGCATTCGAACAATGAATAATATAAATACTATTTTAATTTTCTTCATTCAATTCACAAAGCTTCTGAGAAGACTTGCAAAGCTGGGATAATGCTTTATATTTGATTATTGTCGATCACGAGTGTTTGTAGTTGATTTCTTTGTTTAAATCAATAAATTACACCTTAATAATTTCATTGACATCACAACACTCTTAAAAATTTACTGAAAAATTTAAATCAAAATATTTAATAAATTCAATATTTAGTAATTAAATCTCAATCATAATTGTGGCCATTAAGAGGGCCGATTGTTCGTTCTCATTTTATTAAAAGCATTTAATCACATAATTTACCAATAAATTATTATTGTCATTTTTGACAACCAACATAAGATCATATTCGGGCGAATACTTGGAAAATGATGATAGAAATCTGATGGTAATTTGGATATCATCAGCCAACAAGTCTTCTCTGTTTTTGCTAGAGTGCCATTTTGAATTTGTATATAACATTCTTCCATCAAACGAAATATAACGGTTTATTTTCTTTTTTTACACATAATTATCCAAAATTGTCATATTTTTATGAATATTCCTTGGATCTGGAATGAAAACCTCTTATAAATAGTAACTTCTCCTTTTGAGACCTCTTTCTAAATTTTCTCTTACTAAATTTATATTCATTTATCTATAAATAATATATTAATTTAAATAAAAAATAAAAATTTATACAGTTACTTCAAAATAACTAATTGAAAATGGAGAAATTTCAAACTATTTATGTGAATCTATAGTTGCTATTCCATTCTCTACTCATACTCATAAAGACATCTTACAAAGCTGCGCCATAATAACGAGTCCTTATCTCTGGCTGCTATCTCTGCTCAACCACTCGACTTTATCTGTGTGCATCAATCTGATTGGATACAGATTTCACTATAAAACTTCCTGAATCGCTTTTAGTATTAGATTTATGAATTGAAATTCACTGTAAAGCATTCAAGGCAGAGACACAAGAATGGGACAAGTGAGCTTGAAATTGGATGCAAACAGAATGACAAGTCAAATTGCAAATGAATAAAATAACCCCATTGATGATGTGAATGATGTTTTGATAGTCATATCATACGGCGATTATCATTGGTGAAACTAAAGAAACTAACGAGATCTATTAAGGCAATTATTACTTCTTTAGGTACCTAAAAATCACAAAGGTACTCACACCAAATCACCTTTGTGAAATCACACCAAAACATTCCCAATTGATTCAGAAATCTAACAACAACTAATCTATTTTATTGAAAACACCAAATTTAAGCTTAATAATTACTAAAATCAATAAACACCACTTTTAAAAATCGTTTGTGGGGTCGTCCTCGTTTCCGGGGTAGTTTTCGTAGTTTCAAGATACAGAGCAGGGAAGTTCTACTCTCCGATTTTGCAGTTCCGCCAGATCTCGCTTCCACTACTAATCATGGGTGCTCAGATATTCTCCATTGGTATCTTTTATGATACCATCTTCTATTTCTAGCTCGACTCGCCTGAGCCGGACGATTGTTTGATTTATCAAGAGAAATTATTGTTATTATTATTATTATTATTATTATTATTATTATTATTATTATTATTATTATTATTATTATTATTATTATTATCATTACTATATTGTTGGGCTAGAACTAGACCCTAAACTCTAAATTATGACTGAGTTGTGTTGGTACATAGCACGCAAATAGCAATAAGTTCAGTTAAATATAAAAATACATCAAATAAACAATATTAATTAAGAGGAAAACAGCAAAAATATAAACACAGAAATTAAATAAAAAGATACAAATGCAAGAAGTATTGCAATAAGACTAACTCAAATATAACAAAGAAACAAAAATTACAAAAAACCGACTCGAATAGCTTCGAAAGATTAAAATTCTAGATGGAATTCGAGAACAATTCATAAGAATGGCGACATCCATCAAAAAAGCCATATAGATCAATAAAAGTTAACAAAAATAAATAAATTAGTTATAAAAATAAAATCTTTTATGATACCGCTTCTATTTCTAGCTCAGCTCGCTTGAGCCGAGCAATTGCTTGGTTTATTAAGGGAAATTAATGTTATTATTATTATCCTTACTATTATTATTAATTTTACAATTATCATTATATTAATATTAGGATTATTATTATTGTCGTTATTTTCACTATTATCATCTTCATGGATACCCTGGTTATTACTGTTATCATCGTTACCATCTCACTATTATTATTATTGTCCCGTAGTATTATATGATGACTGTTACTACCTGACCCTGTTAGTAGATGGATTGGGCACCGCTAGACCACCCTCCCCGTTATAAAATTATTTCAAAGAAATTTCAAAGAAAGACCATGACTTATTCAAGGTCATAATTTTCAAAAATTAAAATTAATAAATAAATAACTGAAATAACTAAAAATACTTTAATAGAAAAATATATTTACTAGATTATACATTATTATTATTCTCTAAAATCAACCTTTGATTTTCAATTTTCAATCTTGTTATTTCCTTGCACTTTCTTCGTAATTGATCGCATAATAAACCTGTGATAATTATTGTGATGAACATTATCATATTAATTAATCAGTGTTGAACAAGCTTGACATTTGTGAACATTCTTCTCGTGACACTTAGAACAAACAATTACGTGTCCACACAGTAAAAACAAAATCGAAACTTGATTTTCTTTACAAATCAAACAAGTTAAGTACCTTATCTTAACATCGTTCAGTTTTTCAGTTAGCTTATTTTCAATCAAATCGGCTTTCGCTATCCATTCGTAAATCAATCTACTATATCCCGGTTTCAACCTTAAATACATGCAACTCCAAAGGTATTCATTCAGTGAATCGTTGTTTACCATGTTTTGTCCAAATAAATTATAAATAATAAAGTTACCAAACGTGTTTTGTGATTTACACTGCCACATATTCATCATATTCATCAGTTTTACTTGTAGAAATCATCAGTAATAGCTAAATTACTTTTTTTTCCATTTATAACAATTTTTGTCATTTGACATTTAACAATAAATTCCAATTCTGCCTCTTGAATATTAGATACTGACCTAGTGCTTTCGTTGAAAATTTTAATGATTAATGAGAAATATAATCAATATTTTCTAAATGAGGAGATCAAAATCAATAGACCAACATTTAAATAAAAATAAATAAATAAAATTAAGGTACCCATTAGGGCCCGAAAAAAAGATTAAAATCAGTAAATCCTAAAAGCGGTGCATTGATACCTTTAGCAATATCATTATTAGGTGAAATAATAGGAAGTCGATCATATCGAATTTAATATTAAATCTTCATGTTTGATCAGATGTAGCAGCCAGTGATAGCAACCAGGTTTGTCCCAGTGGATGAACAGAGAAATCACCCAGAGATAACAAACAAACAGATGTTTTCCAGTTATTGTACAGAGAAATCACCCAGAGATTGACTGGACAGCCGAGAGGTTGTACATATTGTGTGTTTGAGGAAATAGTATAAATAGTTTTTAATTTTATCTAATATCATTCTCAATAATTTAATGTAAGTATTATTCCGGAAGATTATTTAGAGACAATAATCATAAACGTTTAAAGTTGATGAGTGTTATGCAAAACCTATAAAGAAGTTGCATTATCATAAGGAAAAATTCCCTTTGCAGTGATTATTGTACCATGAAATTCTGATTCGGTCAAGGGTAAAGATGATAAAGTTTTGACAGCATTATTTAAAGACTCGCTGACAAATTAATAAGATCCTACCAAAAAGACTAAGAAATTTCTCGCTGGTTAGAGGAATACAGCTAATATTCCATGAATGATATTTTGAAAGGCCAAATTTCAATATAGGATGCTGATCATAACCCTATAAATTATGAAATAAAACAGGAAGGGCATGTCTAATTTGTCTCGACAGATTACAAGTCGTACAAGCGGCACCAAGATATAGACCGGACTAGCTTAATGTTTATTGTACAAATAGCATGATATGTTGTTTTCAAACATTAATTGTTGTTCATCTGTAATAATCATTTTTATAATAATAAGGTGTTACAATATATTTCCCTATCATTTCAATTTCAGTAAGAAATTTATCGACACAATCTAAACCGGTGAACGACTTATAAATTTTTACGCCCGTAAAATTATTAATAAAAAGCATACCAGCAGAAATAGGCAGATGACGTTGAAAGTAGCGAGTCTCTTTAGGTAAGATAGCCTCAAAGTCAGCGTAAATAATAAAGGGATGAGTGACTGTTTTTTTTTTAATCTATTTAGGTCTGTGATTGCAAGATAATGATAACTATCATTCTTTTCAATTAATAATAAATTGATTGGTATGGCTCTTACTATCTTACTCCTGTTTATTATATCAATAAAGGGATGCTTCATAACTGCATCTTCATCAGAAATGTCTATCAAAGCCTTTTCGTTGCAAGTAAGAACATTAATACTATAACCTGGATTTTGTTGTTCAAATTTACTTATATTTGATAGTTTCATCGGCATATCATTAGGATCAAATTTAATTTCAGAAAGATTGTAGGAATTAGGCTATTTCTATATTGCCTATTTATACTGTCATATTTAATAATTGACAAGAAACTATACAAAAAGCAGAAGTGGTCATTATTAACTACATTAATGAGACAGCTTAAGTTTCTTAAAGATTTTGGGGTTTCAATAAAATTACTGCCACTTAACCGACTTATTTCAGCAAATTTAGTCAGAACAAAGCTTATGTAATCGATTTTATTGATAGTCCAATTACTACCTTTCTCATTAATTTTAATTATTTTTTCATTTAAACGAGCAATACCTTCGTCAATGAATGTATCGCTCCAAACTCGGACGGAATTCGAGATTACAAAAGATTGTAACTCATCATCTTTTATAAATTCCACCTTTAGACAAAATTGAATTTTACATGATTTTAATTTATTTACATATAAATTTAATTTATTTATTAAAATGCCTGGTACAGAGACCGTTTTTAAATCTAAAGACGAAACCTCCATTTTTCATATAATATGATTATTATTTAAATCACTGGTGACATCTACGACACCAAAACTTTTTTTTGATTAATATTATTATAATTATTATTATTATTACCATTATTATAATAATTATTACTATTACTACTATGATTATTAACAATTTCATCATCATTTATGATGATTATTTCATCATCATCACTTATTGTGATTACATCAATAACTTTAGATTTTTTAATTGGTATTAAATTTATTTTTTCGTTATTTTTTCTTTTATTCATATTAATTAGATTATTTATTTTATCATTTAATTTATTTACTTGATCTTTTAGATTATTTATTTCGTTTATATCATTATTATTATTGGTGTTGTTAGTATTATTATTGTTGTTGTTGATATTATTATTGTTTACAAACGATTTATATAAGCTAAATTAAAGAAATTTCTTAGAAGGTTTAAATTTTTGGAGATGGAGTCTATGCTTATTATAAAATTCCTTATACGTTATAAGTTCAATAAGCTCACATTTAGGGCATAGGATGTAGGTGACACCGTTATATTTATGACTATAATAGCTTTCCATTATATCATCCCAGTCATTATGATATTGACTATTGCAAAAGTTTTGATATTTCAAACCTATGAAAATATTTTTTATCATAAAATGTTTAAAAAATACTAAGATAATTTTAATAATCATTTTCAAAGTTTAAAATATTTTTTCATAAGATATTATTCAAAATTGTCTTTTAAATAGTATCTTATAAAAAATATTATAAAATATATAATTTAATTCGTTTTCATAAATAATTAAAATAAATTATGATTCCAAATAATATACAAAAGTTATTAATTATATTATTATAATGTTCATTTCAAAATCATCATATTTAATGAAACTTCATTTCAAAGATCTTCTGTTCATAATCTTCTTTTCATAAATCTTCATTTCAAAATCATCATATTTTCATGAATAAATAAATCTTCTTTTCAAAAATCTTCCTTTCATAAGCTTCTTTATAATCTTTTTTTTATAATCTTCTTTTAATAATTATTATTATTATTTATTATTATTATTATTATTTATTATTATTATTATTATTATTATTATTATTGTTATTATTATTATTATTTAAAAACTTAAAAACCTCAAAAACTTATAACAATAAATAAATAGTTACATTTTCGTCCTTTCGAAAGAAATTTTCCAGCATCAGAACCAGCAGAAGTATTTATTACATTTCCATCCAAAAGCATAATAAAAATAATAATAATGATAATAATAGTAAACAATTACCATTTATTCTATTCAAGTCTACAGCTTGTCCGACGATATTCATATTAATTTTTTGATTAGTACCTAATAATAATATTAAAAATAATATAATAATAAATTTACCATTAATTCCTCCAACGATTCTTCCGTTAACTCTTTGAATATTGTTGTTCATGTTGTTGTTAATAGTTTTTTAAAAGTGATGAAAAAATGAAAGTGTAGACTATATAAGAGAGATATTACAGGTTTTATTAACCGACCAATGAAAATAGAGATAGGATAGCAAAAGATACTATATGTTTGCCTATACAAACCATGACGAAATAATGACCTTTACATGTCTTTATTACTCAGTGCTTTGTTACTTTGCACTGTGCATGCACTGAACATGTAATAGTATTACATAATATTTTTAAACATAAAATTTTACAAATAATAATGATATTTTAAACATAAAATAATAATATTTAACAAATAATAATAATATTTTAAAAAATTAATTAAAATAGTCAACAAATAAAAAACAAATCATACAGTATAAATTTATTAACCATCAAATTTTTTATACAACAACCATGCCAAATACTGTTGACCACATGTTTGAGTCAATGGATTTTGAAACATAGTTTTATTATATACAATAGGTTTGCCCATTGTTTGTAGTTTCGAAACCAATAAAGCAGGATAATAGAAACCCATAGGATCGAATACATGTATCTTATCTGGTTTCATATAGATTGCAATCCAATGCTCTCCGCCGAGATGAGATGAATGGGTATTGACGATTATGGCTTAAATAAGGAATTTTATCGAGAGGAAAAACTCCTACAAATTCATTTCCTAATATCTGTTTTCCAATTCGATTAACCTGAACAGAACTACTTTAATAAATTAAACAGTATCAAAAAACTTACTCCATGACAACTTTCTATATTTCTGTATACATTTATACTAGCACGGTTCTATTTGCAGTAATTTGAACTTCATTTTCAAATACTCCATATAACATGTACCGGTTCTGTAATGGCCTTTGCAAACTTAATATCCAGTCGTAAATTCCCGTTTTGTGGTAGTTGACTCTGATTTAAATCAAAATCAGGAGCTAAAACAAATGTGAAAAATGGATATTTGCTTTTAAATTCTTCTAGAGTTATTCCACAATTCAAGTTTTTATCTAAATAACCCAGATTTCTAACAATACTCTGCATATATGTCGCACAGTAATTATCACTTTCGAAATCTTGAGTATATGTTTCTTTATAATCAGTACTTTTCGACAAATTCAATGAAGTAACACCAACGTTTTTGAAAATTGAACTGGAAGCATAAGACCCATTGTATTGCGTTTCAATTTGAAATGTTACCAGAAAAAATTAGGCATTCTTCTGTCACCAAATATTTGTTCTTTATAGAATGATGAAGCACCTTTTGCAATAGCAAATTGTACAATTTCCGTTGTTTTTAAAGGATAAATTGCATGTTTTGAATTAAGACCCAATTTATGACAAGCTAATACTGACAGGTCTACTCGAACTCTTCTCACCAATAATTTTGCATCAACTAATTGACATATTGGTGCACCAGTTGTACTAGTAAGAGATAATGCAGAATCGAACATTTTCAATCTAATATGCATTTTTAAGTCTAAATCCGTTAAGACAATGGGGACACCAGTTCACTTAAAGTCTAACGCCACATTCACTGCTAGAGTGACAATTCATTATTCTTTGTAAGTTAAAAACTGAGGTGTAATGAAAATTAGCACCATCTTCCAAAAAAAGTAAGTATAAGGGTTCACCACCTATAACCTTAGATCGGTGAATTATATCCAATTTGGGATGATGTGGAATATAATTATCGTAAACTATATTTTCAAAAGGCTTAGCTGGGGTTGTTCTATATGTTAAAATATTAATTGCTAAATTTAAATCCTTATTTTTCATCTCGAATTTAGGAATATCACATAGTTTCACTGGACAGTCAGAAATGGGGTCAAAATTTAACTCATCAAGATAATTTTCATAGGAACTAACTCTATTTCTATTCACATGTACCTCACATATCGTCGGTATTTTTAACGTTTACTATTGCATTTTTAGATTTTAAAGCATATGGTGTGGGGATGTAACTATGTCCAGCTAGCCTATTCATATGTGTAAATTTTGTTAATATAAAATCTATTTCTTTGATTTTAACAACCGCCCTGCACTACCCAAATATGTGAATTTTTCTATTTTATTATTTAATTTGTGAACTTAGAAAACTATCTGAAAAGCCTCTGCACTATTCGAGAAGAAATTATCTCTAATTTCACCATCTTTCATGATTTAACTTTTTAACAATTTTATCTGTTATGGCTATTTGAATGATGTTATCTTTCTCTACATTAAATCGTAGATTCTTTCGAACCCCCTTAAAATCAATTCAATTTCAGGTTCATCGTCAATATCGACTGAACCGCCTATTTGAATAATAATAACCACATCATTGTCAGTTGATCTAATTTATTAATTTTAGAGGGAGCGTCAGACCCAATACTAGCAGCAGGTCTTTTAAAATTATTTATATTATTATTTACATTAATAACATTATTATTAATTATAGGTTTTGTAATATTATTTACAGGTTTTATATGTTTTGTATTATTTTATGTTTTGTATTATTTACATGTTTTGCGGTATTTTGCAGTTTGTTAAATAAATCCTTTTTATTTAAAGAAAACTGATTTAAATGGGATTTATGTCTACTGTAAAACTCTAAATATTTAATGCTATGGAAGGTCTCGCATATTGGACATATATAGTACTTGATGCCATAAAATTTACGACCATAATATTTTTTCATCACTTTGTGACATAATTTTGAATGACCAGTTGAAACCTGGCAGTAATGTGGATAAAATTTGCCTGTTAATTATATTTATAAATTAATATTAGTCATGAAATTGTATTTATATAACATTTATATTTCTTTTACGCAATTATCATTTAGTTCTTTTAAGGATTTTACAATTATTGATATTTGTTTCATTTAAAAACATAAAAATGAAATAAATATTAATAATTGTAAAATAATAATATTATTAAAGTCTATAGTTGTAAACTATACTAAGAATATTATTATTATTATTATTATTATTATTATTATTATTATTATTATTATTATTATTATTATTATTATTATTATTATTATTATTATTATTATTAAAATATTATTTTTCTGACTGTAACCTACATGTTTATATAATAATAACGGTTTATTTTCTTTTTTTACACATAATTATCCAAAATTGTCATATTTTTATGAATATTCCTTGGATCTGGAATGAAAACCTCTTATAAATAGTAACTTCTCCTTTTGAGACCTCTTTCTAAATTTTCTCTTACTAAATTTATATTCATTTATCTATAAATAATATATTAATTTAAATAAAAAATAAAAATTTATACAGTTACTTCAAAATAACTAATTGAAAATGGAGAAATTTCAAACTATTTATGTGAATCTATAGTTGCTATTCCATTCTCTACTCATACTCATAAAGACATCTTACAAAGCTGCGCCATAATAACGAGTCCTTATCTCTGGCTGCTATCTCTGCTCAACCACTCGACTTTATCTGTGTGCATCAATCTGATTGGATACAGATTTCACTATAAAACTTCCTGAATCGCTTTTAGTATTAGATTTATGAATTGAAATTCACTGTAAAGCATTCAAGGCAGAGACACAAGAATGGGACAAGTGAGCTTGAAATTGGATGCAAACAGAATGACAAGTCAAATTGCAAATGAATAAAATAACCCCATTGATGATGTGAATGATGTTTTGATAGTCATATCATACGGCGATTATCATTGGTGAAACTAAAGAAACTAACGAGATCTATTAAGGCAATTATTACTTCTTTAGGTACCTAAAAATCACAAAGGTACTCACACCAAATCACCTTTGTGAAATCACACCAAAACATTCCCAATTGATTCAGAAATCTAACAACAACTAATCTATTTTATTGAAAACACCAAATTTAAGCTTAATAATTACTAAAATCAATAAACACCACTTTTAAAAATCGTTTGTGGGGTCGTCCTCGTTTCCGGGGTAGTTTTCGTAGTTTCAAGATACAGAGCAGGGAAGTTCTACTCTCCGATTTTGCAGTTCCGCCAGATCTCGCTTCCACTACTAATCATGGGTGCTCAGATATTCTCCATTGGTATCTTTTATGATACCATCTTCTATTTCTAGCTCGACTCGCCTGAGCCGGACGATTGTTTGATTTATCAAGAGAAATTATTGTTATTATTATTATTATTATTATTATTATTATTATTATTATTATTATTATTATTATTATTATTATTATTATTATTATTATTATCATTACTATATTGTTGGGCTAGAACTAGACCCTAAACTCTAAATTATGACTGAGTTGTGTTGTACATAGCACGCAAATAGCAATAAGTTCAGTTAAATATAAAAATACATCAAATAAACAATATTAATTAAGAGGAAAACAGCAAAAATATAAACACAGAAATTAAATAAAAAGATACAAATGCAAGAAGTATTGCAATAAGACTAACTCAAATATAACAAAGAAACAAAAATTACAAAAAACCGACTCGAATAGCTTCGAAAGATTAAAATTCTAGATGGAATTCGAGAACAATTCATAAGAATGGCGACATCCATCAAAAAAGCCATATAGATCAATAAAAGTTAACAAAATAAATAAATTAGTTATAAAAATAAATCTTTTATGATACCGCTTCTATTTCTAGCTCAGCTCGCTTGAGCCGAGCAATTGCTTGGTTTATTAAGGGAAATTAATGTTATTATTATTATCCTTACTATTATTATTAATTTTACAATTATCATTATATTAATATTAGGATTATTATTATTGTCGTTATTTTCACTATTATCATCTTCATGGATACCCTGGTTATTACTGTTATCATCGTTACCATCTCACTATTATTATTATTGTCCCGTAGTATTATATGATGACTGTTACTACCTGACCCTGTTAGTAGATGGATTGGGCACCGCTAGACCACCCTCCCCGTTATAAAATTATTTCAAAGAAATTTCAAAGAAAGACCATGACTTATTCAAGGTCATAATTTTCAAAAATTAAAATTAATAAATAAATAACTGAAATAACTAAAAATACATTAATAGAAAAATATATTTACTAGATTATACATTATTATTATTCTCTAAAATCAACCTTTGATTTTCAATTTTCAATCTTGTTATTTCCTTGCACTTTCTTCGTAATTGATCGCATAATAAACCTGTGATAATTATTGTGATGAACATTATCATATTAATTAATCAGTGTTGAACAAGCTTGACATTTGTGAACATTCTTCTCGTGACACTTAGAACAAACAATTACGTGTCCACACAGTAAAAACAAAATCGAAACTTGATTTTCTTTACAATCAAACAAGTTAAGTACCTTATCTTAACATCGTTCAGTTTTTCAGTTAGCTTATTTTCAATCAAATCGGCTTTCGCTATCCCATTCGTAAATCAATCTACTATATCCCGGTTTCAACCTTAAATACATGCAACTCCAAAGGTATTCATTCAGTGAATCGTTGTTTACCATGTTTTGTCCAAATAAATTATAAATAATAAAGTTACCAAACGTGTTTTGTGATTTACACTGCCACATATTCATCATATTCATCAGTTTTACTTGTAGAAATCATCAGTAATAGCTAAATTACTTTTTTTTCCATTTATAACAATTTTTGTCATTTGACATTAATTAACGATAAATTCCAATTCTGCCTCTTGAATATTAGATACTGACCTAGTGCTTTCGTTGAAAATTTTAATGATTAATGAGAAATATAATCAATATTTCTAAATGAGGAGATCAAAATCAATAGACCAACATTTAAATAAAAATAAATAAATAAAATTAAGGTACCCATTAGGGCCCGAAAAAAGATTAAAATCAGTAAATCCTAAAAGCGGTGCATTGATACCTTTAGCAATATCATTATTAGGTGAAATAATAGGAAGTCGATCATATCGAATTTAATATTAAATCTTCATGTTTGATCAGATTGTAGCAGCCAGTGATAGCAACCAGGTTTGTCCCAGTGGATGAACAGAGAAATCACCCAGAGATAACAAACAAACAGATGTTTCCAGTTATTGTACAGAGAAATCACCCAGAGATTGACTGGACAGCGAGAGGTTGTACATATTGTGTGTTTGAGGAAATAGTATAAATAGGTTTTTAATTTTATCTAATATCATTCTCAATAATTTAATGTAAGTATTATTCCGGAAGATTATTTAGAGACAATAATCATAAACGTTTAAAGTTGATGAGTGTTATGCAAAACCTATAAAGAAGTTGCATTATCATAAGGAAAAATTCCCTTTGCAGTGATTATTGTACCATGAAATTCTGATTCGGTCAAGGGTAAAGATGATAAAGTTTTGACAGCATTATTTAAAGACTCGCTGACAAATTAATAAGATCCCTACCAAAAAGACTAAGAAATTTCTCGCTGGTTAGAGGAATACAGCTAATATTCCATGAATGATATTTTGAAAGGCCAAATTTCAATATAGGATGCTGATCATAACCCTATAAAATTATGAAAATTAAAACAGGAAGGGCATGTCTAATTTGTCTCGACAGATTACAAGTCGTACAAGCGGCACCAAGATATAGACCGGACTAGCTTAATGTTATTGTACAAATAGCATGATATGTTGTTTTCAAACATTAATTGTTGTTCATCTGTAATAATCATTTTTATAATAATAAGGTGTTACAATATATTTCCCTATCATTTCAATTTCAGTAAGAAAATTTATCGACACAATCTAAACCGGTGAACGACTTATAAATTTTACGCCCGTATAAATTATTAATAAAAAGCATACCAGCAGAAATAGGCAGATGACGTTTGAAAGTAGCGAGTCTCTTTAGGTAAGATAGCCTCAAAGTCAGCGTAAATAATAAAGGGATGAGTGACTGTTTTTTTTTTTAATCTATTTAGGTCTGTGATTGCAAGATAATGATAACTATCATTCTTTTCAATTAATAATAAATTGATTGGTATGGCTCTTACTATCTTACTCCTGTTTATTATATCAATAAAGGGATGCTTCATAACTGCATCTTCATCAGAAATGTCTATCAAAGCCTTTTCGTTGCAAGTAAGAACATTAATACTATAACCTGGATTTTGTTGTTCAAATTTACTTATATTTGATAGTTTTCATCGGCATATCATTAGGATCAAATTTAATTTCAGAAAGATTGTAGGAATTAGGCTATTTCTATATGCCTATTTATACTGTCATATTTAATAATTGACAAGAAACTATACAAACAGCAGAAGTGGTCATTATTAACTACATTAATGAGACAGCTTAAGTTTCTTAAAGATTTGGGGTTTCAATAAAATTACTGCCACTTAACCGACTTATTTCAGCAAATTTAGTCAGAACAAAGCTTATGTAATCGATTTTATTGATAGTCCAATTACTACCTTTTCTCATTAATTTTAATTATTTTTTCATTTAAACGAGCAATACCTTCGTCAATGAATGTATCGCTCCAAACTCGGACGGAATTCGAGATACAAAAGATTGTAAACTCATCATCTTTTATAAATTCCACCTTTAGACAAATTGAATTTTACATGATTTTAATTTATTTACATATAAATTTAATTTATTTATTAAAATGCCTGGTACAGAGACCGTTTTAAATCTAAAGACGAAACCTCCATTTTTCATATAATATGATTATTATTTAAATCACTGGTGACATCTACGACACCAAAACTTTTTTTTGATTAATATTATTATAATTATTATTATTATTACCATTATTATAAATAATTATTACTATTACTACTATGATTATTAACAATTTCATCATCATTTATGATGATTATTTCATCATCATCACTTATTGTGATTACATCAATAACTTTAGATTTTTTAATTGGTATTTAAATTTATTTTTTCGTTATTTTTTCTTTTATTCATATTAATAGAGTTATTTATTTATCATTTAATTTATTACTTGATCTTTTAGATTATTTATTTCGTTTATATCATTATTATTATTGGGTTGTTAGTATTATTATTGTTGTTGTTGATATTATTATTGTTTACAAACGATTTATATAAGCTAAATTAAAGAAATTTCTTAGAAGGTTTAAATTTTTGGAGATGGAGTCTATGCTTATTATAAAATTCCTTATACGTTATAAGTTCAATAAGCTCAATTTAGGGCATAGGATGTAGGTGACACGTTATATTTATGACTATAATAGCTTTCCATTATATCATCCCAGTCATTATGATTTGACTATTGCAAAGTTTTGATATTTCAAACCTATGAAAAATATTTTTATCATAAAATGTTTAAAAAATACTAAGATAATTTTAATAATCATTTTCACAGTTTTAAAATATTTTTTCATAAGATATTATTCAAAATTGTCTTTTAAATAGTATCTTATATAAAAAATTTTATAAAATATATATAATTTAATTCGTTTCATAAATAATTAAAATAAATTATGATTCCAAATAATATCAAAAAGTTATTAATTATATTATTATAATGTTCATTTCAAAATCATCATATTAATGAACTTATTTCAAAGATCTTCTGTTCATAATCTTCTTTCATAAATCTTCATTTCAAAATCATCAATTTTCATGAATAAATAAATCTCTTTTCAAAAATCTTCCTTTCATAAGCTTCTATAATCTTTTTTTTATAATCTTCTTTTAATAATTATTATTATTATTTATTATTATTATTATATTTATTATTATTATTATTATTATTATTATTATTGTTATTATTATTATTATTAAAAACTTAAAAAACCTCAAAAACTTATAACAATAAATAAATAGTTACATTTTCGTCCTTTCGAAAGAAATTTTCCAGCATCAGAACCAGCAGAAGTATTTATTACATTTCCATCCAAAAGCATAATAAAATAATATATGATAATAATAGTAAACAATTACCATTATTCTATTCAAGTCTACAGCTTGTCCGACGATATTCATATTAATTTTTTGATTAGTACCTAATAATAATATTAAAAAATAATATAATAATAATTTACCATTAATTCCTCCAACGATTCTTCCGTTAACTCTTTGAATATTGTTGTTCATGTTGTTGTTATAGTTTTTTTAAAGTGATGAAAAATGAAGTGTAGACTATATAAGAGAGATATTACAGGTTTTATTAACCGACCAATGAAAATAGAGATAGGATAGCAAAAGATACTATATGTTGCCTATACAAACCATGACGAAAATAATGACCTTACATGTCTTTATTACTCAGTGCTTTGTTACTTTGCACTGTGCAGCACTGAACATGTTAATAGTATTACATAATATTTTTAAACATAAAATATTTACAAATAATAATGATATTTTAAACCTAAAATAATAATATTTAACAAATAATAATAATATTTTAAAAAATTAATTAAAATAGTCAACAAATAAAAAACAAATCATACAGTATAAATTTATTAACCATCAAAATTTTTTATACAACAACCATGCCAATACTGTTGACCACATGTTTGAGTCAATGGATTTTGAAACATAGTTTTATTATATACAATAGGTTTGGCCCATTGTTTGTAGTTTCGAAACCAAGAAAGCAGGATAATAGAAACCCATAGGATCGAATACATGTATCTTATCTGGTTTCATATAGATTGCAATCCAATGCTCTCCGCGAGATGAGATGAATGGGTATTGACGATTATGGCTTAAATAAGGAATTTTATCGATGAGGAAAAACTCCTACAAATTCATTTCCTAATATATGTTTTCCAATTCGATTAACCTGACAGAACTACTTTAATAAATTAAACAGTATCAAAAAACTTACTCCATGACAACTTTATATATTTCTGTATACATTTATACTAGCACGGTTCTATTTGCAGTATTTGAACTTCATTTTCAAATACTCCATATAACATGTTACCGGTTCTGTAATGGCCTTTGCAAACTTAATATCCAGTCGTAAATTCCGTTTTTGTGGTAGTTGACTCTGATTAAATCAAAATCAGGAGCTAAAACAAATGTGAAAAATGGATATTTGCTTTTAAATTCTTCTAGAGTTATTCCACAATTCAAGTTTTTATCTAAATAACCCAGATTTCTAACAATACTCTGCATATATGTCGCACAGTAATTATCACTTTCGAAATCTTGAGTAATGTTCTTTATATCAGTACTTTTCGACAAATTCAATGAAGTAACACCAACGTTTTTGAAATTGAAACTGGAAGCATAAGACCCATTGTATTGCGTTTCAATTTGAAATGTTACCAGAAAAAATTAGGCATTCTTCTGTCACCAAATATTTGTTCTTTATAGAATGATGAAGCCCTTTTGCAATAGGCAATTGTACAATTTCCGTTGTTTTTAAAGGATAAATTGCATGTTTTGAATTAAGACCCAATTATGACAGCTAATACTGACAGGTCTACTCGAACTCTTCTCACCAATAATTTTGCATCAACTAATTGACATATTGGTGCACCAGTTGTACTAGTAAGAGATAATGCAGAATCGAACATTTCAATCTAATATTGCATTTTAAGTCTAAATCCGTTAAGACAATGGGACACCAGTTCACTTAAAGTCTAACGCCACATTCACTGCTAGAGTGACAATTCATTATTCTTTGTAAGTTAAAAACTGAGGTGTAATGAAAATTAGCACCATCTTCCAAAAAAAGTAAGTATAAGGGTTCACCACCTATAACCTTAGATCGGTGAATTATATCCAATTTGGGATGATGTGGAATATAATTATCGTAAACTATATTTCAAAAGGCTTAGCTGGGGTTGTTCTATATGTTAAAATATTAATTGCTAAATTTAAATCCTTATTTTTCATCTCGAATTTAGGAAATCACATAGTTTCACTGGACAGTCAGAAATGGGGTCAAAATTTAACTCATCAAGATAATTTTCATAGGAACTAACTCTATTTCTATTCACATGTACCTCACATATCGTCGGTATTTTTAACGTTTACTATTGCATTTTTAGATTTTAAAGCATATGGTGTGGGGATGTAACTATGTCCAGCTAGCCTATTCATATGTGTAAATTTTGTTAAATATAAAATCTATTCTTTGATTTTAACAACCGCCCTGCACTACCCAAATATGTGAATTTTTCTATTTTATTATTTAATTGTGAACTTAGAAAACTATCTGAAAAGCCTCTGCACTATTCGAGAAGAAATTATCTCTAATTTCACATCTTTCATGATTTAACTTTTTAACAATTTTATCTGTTATGGCTATTTGAATGATGTTATCTTTCTCTACATTAAATCGTAGATTCTTTCGAACCCCCTTAAATCAATTCAATTTCAGGTTCATCGTCAATATCCGACTGAACCGCCTATTTGAATAATAATAACCACATCATTGTCAGTTGATCTAATTTATTAATTTTAGAGGGAGCGTCAGACCCAATACTAGCAGCAGGTCTTTTAAAATTATTATATTATTATTTACATTAATAACATTATTATAATTATAGGTTTTGTAATATTATTTACAGGTTTTATATGTTTTGTATTATTTTATGTTTTGTATTATTTACATGTTTGCGGTATTTTGCAGTTTGTTAAAATAAATCCTTTTTATTTAAAGAAACTGATTTAAATGGGATTTATGTCTACTGTAAAACTCTAAATATTTAATGCTATGGAAGGTCTCGCATATTGGACATATATAGTACTTGATGCCATAAAATTTACGACCATAATATTTTTTCATCACTTTGTGACATAATTTTGAATGACCAGTTGAAACCTGGCAGTAATGTGGATAAAATTTGCCTGTTAATTATATTTATAAATTAATATTAGTCATGAAATTGTATTTATATAACATTTATATTTCTTTTACGCAATTTAGTCATTTAGTTTCTTTTAAGGATTTTACAATTAGTTGATATTTGTTTCATTTAAAAAACATAAAATGAAATAATATTAATAATTGTAAATAATAATATTATTAAAGTCTATAGTTGTAAACTATACTAAGAATATTATTATTATTATTATTATTATTATTATTATTATTATTATTATTATTATTATTATTATTTTATTATTATTATTATTAAAATATTATTTCTGTAGTTACATGCTGACTGTAACCTACATGTTTATATAATAATAAAGAGTCTTTAGTTGCATGCTAACTGCAAACTAAACTTATTAATAATATTATTATTATTATAAAGAGAGTATATTTGGAATAAAAATATTATTATTATTATTATTATTATTTTATTATTATTATTATTATTATTATTATTATTATTATTATTCACATTATTATTGATGTAGCTGCATGAGGGCAATTATTACCTAATAAATTATTATATTAAATGGAGAAGAGATGTAGTTTATTTTCTTAACAACTTAATAATTTCCGGATCAGTTTCATAAACATTTTATTTTCAGGAACATATCATAATATCTTCAGGAACATTTTATGCATCAATTTCCTTATATTTTTAAGAAATTATGAAGTTGTTAAGAAAATAATTTAATATTTACTTAAAATAATTGAAAATTTAATTTAAAATATACTTTAAAAATAAATAAAACTAACATTTTGATTCCATATCGGAATCAGAATCATCACCTGAATCCTCCCCAATAGCAGTGGGGGCATCATTTTTCTTTGTAACGACTTTTCATCATTTTATGAGTTTTCATCTAAATGTTTTGTTAAATAATTTAACAATTAAATAAATTAATTTACCGTCATCACTAATAATAATTGGACCACCTCCATTCGCCATAACAATTTCACAATAATCTAAATGTTTTGTTAAATAATTTAACAAATAATTAAATTTATTTACCATCATCATCACTAATGATAATTATCGGGGCATCGTCCATATTATTTTCAATTCAAGATTTCGTACCATAAATTATCTAAAAGATATATAATAATATTAAAAATAAAATAAATTACCATTTTCGCCATCAACATGGCATTCAAAATTTTGTTAATTCTCCATCCATTTTAATTTGAAATTTTGTTATTTGTAAAATTTAAAATTAATTTTGACGAAATTGGAATTTGTGAATGTTTATATAGATCAGGATATTTCCCTGTCTCAACCAATCAGAATTTAGACACATTCCCATATAAACTGAATGTTTTTCCTCTCTCAGCATCATATGGTATCTACTTCATGGGACTGACTCTGTATTCGGTATACTTGAAGCCAAGTTTTCTGATTTTCTTTTATCCATGTGCCTAGGGAGCAGACTATGAAGGTTTCGACTGAATATGTATTCCTGCTCCTTTATGTCTTGTGCTAGCTTTCTGTATTTGTCCATGTTCTTTGCCCTTGCCAGCTCTATTGTTTCTTTGTTGTCAAAAGAGCACTTGATATCTATTACGAATATCTGTTTCTTTGTACGGACCACTATATCCGGCTTTAGGACCTCTTTTGCTTCTGTTGGTATTGATTCTGTTCTCAAAATTGATATTTTTGGTCTTTAATAGTTCTTCTAAGGCCTTTTGAATTTCGTTGTGCTTGGCCGTCCTTGATCTATCACCTTTTCTGCACATGTTTATGACATGTGATACCGATTCTTGTTGGCAATCACAATGCCTGCAATTGGTTGGAGAGATCCTACCTCCTTGGTTGACTGCTTCATTCCGACATCCAGCATGTTTTGCCCGGGCATCTTCCATTCCATTTCGTCGGATGTCGGAAGGTTTATGATATACCCATGGCATTTTTGCAGCCAACCATATTTTAAAATATGCATCCTTGATCGTCCAATGAAGGGTTTTGGATATTTTATCTAAGTTTGGAGGTAGGATCCAATCTGGCTTGTTATCTGTGCTGCATTTTATTGAACATCCCACGGAGTCTCCTTTATGTATGAATGTTATTTTCGATTCCGTGGGCTGTTTTTAAGGCTTTAATTGACTCTCTAGTCTTGTCCAACCATGACTTTTTGCTTCTTTCATGCGCATAGCTTCCGTCCAACCATTTGCAGGCATCTTGATTTTCTGGATGTCCACTTCCGTTCTTGTCTGTGCAACATCCGTTAGCTCCTCCTCAGGATTTTGACTATGGCTAGGTGACCGCTGTTCATGAGCTTTAAGATCTGTTGAGGGCTTGGATTAGGTATTCATCACTAACTTTTGTGATTCCAAGCTCCCCTCTCTCTGGTGATGAGAGAGGCCTTTTATTTGGTAGATCAAGGACGTTTTGTCTTTTAACATTTTCCGTAATGACTCATCGAACTTGTCTGTGTGGGATTTGGATATTTCCTCCGCTTGTAGTGGAAAGATAAACTTGGAATGGCAAAATGTGTTATAGGCCTCGATTTTCTGGTGGGCTCTTAAGAGGGAGTTAAATATGTTAGAAGCTTTTGTCTCGACCTCTTTGAATACCTCGCCCAGGTCACTTCTTTTTCTGCCCAACCCGTACTCCTAGGTAGGTGTACAGGTTTTCTTCATTAATATGCTTGATGTTTTGGCCATTTATAGTGATGATGTTTTGCCATCCCAAGTCATAATTTTTTGTTTCGGTAGTAGCCGCATTTGTCAGGCTTGAATGTGAGACCAGCCAGTTTGCTCTCTCAACTATGATATCCAGCATCTCTTGTATCTGATGATTTTGAGGAGCCATTAATACTAAGTCATCGGCATAAGTAAGGATGCTGATGTTTTCCTCCGCTATGTTTACACCTCTATTGTAGTCTATCACTGTCTGTAAGAGGTATTCTATACACAGACTGAACAGAGTCATAGACAGGCGGCATCCCTGCTTTACTCCTTTTGCTTATTTGATTTCGCTTGATTTTGTATTTCCGCTTTCATAGATTGTGAAGCAATCCCTATAGCACTCCTGAAGCAGATGGATCGTGTTTTTGTTCATTCCCATCTTTTGTAGTGTGTGCCAAATTACTTCGTTAGGGGACGCTTCCGAAAGCATCTGCAGATCGAGGAATACCGGGTGCACTGCTGGTTTCTGTATCTGGCTCTGTTGCATTTTTCTTTTTGAACTTGTTTGATATAGCTGTGTTCATCACAGCCATTCGCTCTGTTTTACGGCTTTCTGTCAACCGGAGATTAACTTATTTTTGTGTACCCATTTTAACACTCTCTGATTTATTACTTTCATGAAGATCCTATAGCTTGTTGGCATAACTACTATAGGTCTCCAATTTGATGGGTTTTCCGGTTGGTTACCTTTCCCCGGCTTTATTATTAATTTGGTGGTATTTTTTTCCATACTTCGAGAATTTGATGCGTCTCCAGGATTTTATATACTTCCAGGTACTAAATATACTTTCATAAAATCTATTTTATTATTAAGTTATTAATAAATATACTTATAACTTAATACTATAATTTATGTCATTGGTAAAAGACGTTGAAATGATAACGTTGTGGTTTTCAATAGGTATTCAATACTGTTTTGTTTCAACTCGTTTTTCTATTTGTTTAAAAATTATTAAATCGGTAATGCTATTTTCATCAAATGGACAACTTTCGTGAGTAATGATAAATTTATCAATTATTATTATTATAAAAATATTTTATAAATTAAATGTTTCCTTTTTAAAAGTCTTCGCAGGTTTCTTTAATGAATTTCACAGTTAAACTATATAGTGTGTGTGTGTTTGCCTTCTTATTTTTAACTTGACCTACATATTTTATATATGTCCTGGATGTGACACATGTTTAAAGTTGACTTGACCTACATACATAAACTTAGAAAAATTTGTGAAAAAATCGATAAATAAGTCCAATTTCACAAAAACCATAGGAAAATAGTGAAAATTCAAAAAATTTGACTTGACCTACATATTTTTAGCTTAATATTTTTTGCCTAAATAGGGGCAGGGGTAGTGTCCTGGAGGTGAACATATCCTACTACTCTTTTTCAAACATTAATTAATATGTCATTATATATAGGTAATTTGTCATCTGTCGCCGATATATAGATTTTAATATTTGCACATGCAATTGAAAATTTATCAATATTACAAAATTTTAAAAAATTAATAATTTTAAATGCGCAGAATGTTTAAAAATATGAAAGTTCTAGACTTTTAAATTTGTTGACCTTCAAACCTTTGTCAATCATTGAACCATCAATTGAATCATTGGTGCATAAGATTCAATAATATAAATAGTATTAACTGTTTTCAATACATTTTCTCCATGTATTAAATTTTAGCTTTACTATAAAATGGAAATGTACTGTATACAAATGTGTAATCAAATAAAGCAACTTCCCCATTACCATTTAAATAAATATGATTTTGAAAACTGATCATAAATATACTAGCTTGATTATCTGGATTTTGGACAACTATTACTCGAAAAAATGGTATAAAAATTTATTTTACTAGATATTTTGCTGATATCCATATTGGTTTCTTTATGCCACTTGAGATAAATTGTTTATCTTTATTCGAAATTTTAGTTTTCATATTTTTTCAATTCTAAAAACTTTTTTTCAAGGTCAAGTTTTAAAGAAATTTTAAAGAAAACGATGACTCATTCAAGGTCATAATTTTCAAAATTAAAATTAATAAATAAATAAGTGAAATAACTAAAAACATTCTAATAGAAAAATACATTTACTAGATTATACATTATTATTATTCTCTAAAATCAACCTTTGATTTTCAATTTTTAATCTTGTTATTTCCTTGCCCTTTCTTCTTAATTGATCGCGTAATAAACCTGCGTTTCTTGATTTCATCAATTTGAAGACGAATATCGTCGATCATATTTTCATCAACTTTAATAATAACAATATATTAATAATAATAAACTAAAAGATTTTACTTTCATAATAATTGATCTCCTCAGCATCATTGATGTTGTTCATCTTGTAAATAATGTAATAGAATTAAAATGAAGACAGATACAGTATCATTTATTACGTAGTATTTTAGGAATATTTTACGTTGCAGTATTTTAAATTAATGAGATTTTATTATGTGATGTTCAAATATATGTGGACATGCAAATATTTGTTTAGAATTTTCATCAGACTATCCTAAATTTTATTTTAAATTAATGTTGTAATTTGATATATTAATTAACTGAAAACATTAAGTAAACTTTATTTCACCTCAAATTCATCATATTACTTCATGTAAATCACTTATGTTAACCAAACGATCATGTTTCTATAATAACTATGTTACTTCAAATAATATGGAATTCTAACAAAGATAGAAATTTGATTAAAATTACTACAAATGATAAAGAATTTAAACCAAAATTATTTATGAATTGTCAATAAATGATTATGTATTTCTCACAAAGATATAAATTAACCAATGAAATTATTAAATATTATCTGAAAAATATTGTCTGCTAAATATTATTTTAAATGACTAAAAATCACAAGTTAGCCAATATTCCTAAATTATTCACACAAAATATCCATGTTTTGGTAAAAGTTACTCAAAAATCCCTATTTAAAAATGTTAATCTATTTCTCAAAAGATATATTACACCAAATGATAATAAATATACATAAGTACCTTAAATGAAAAACAAATGATCATGTTTCTATTTCTATGACTCTTTTTAATGACAAAGATAGAAATTTAATCCAAATGATAAAGAATTTCTACCAAAATTTGAATGTTGATATTAATGACCATGCATTTCTCACGAAGTTATAAATTATATTAACTATTGTAATGAACATTATAAGTACCTTATCTTAACATCGTCCAGTTTTACCGTTAACTTATTTTCAATCAAATCCACTTTCGCTATCCATTCGTAAAATCAATCTACTATATCCCGGTTTCAACCTTAAATACATGCAACTCCAAAAGTAATCATTCAGTGAATCGTTGTTTTGTCCAAATAAATTATAAATAATAAAGTTACCAAATGCGTTTTGTAATTTTTACTGCCATATATTCATCATATTCATCAGTTTTACTTGTAGAAATCATCAGTAATAGCTAAATTACTTTTGTTTTTACATTTATAACAATTTTTATTAACAATAAATTCCAATTCTGCCT
>CAUHTR010003463.1:0-45898 GCA_959609185.1 Schmidtea polychroa
AAGGCCTTGGTAAAAATTTCTTGAGTTTTCTTGCGGTTGTTGAGTGAAATTCGAAAAATCTCTTCAATCCAAAATAAAAATTTTTAAATCACCATTTGGCAGCAATTGATTAGGTGGCTTGATATAGTTCTGGAGTCCTGGCGTGGTCGCCATGTTAGAAAAGACATAGTTTCACAGAAATATTTATTCACTACAAAAATCTAAACGGAACACACAATCGTTATACTATTTATAATACATTGAATTGCGTAATCTACAAAAGGGAGAATTATTAGTTTAAGTGATACTGTTGACACAGAAGACAAACATACTTACTTTATTTAGTTATACAAGCATTCCCGCATCATTCAATAGATATAAAGGTCTAGTGACCTGGTTATGTAAGTAATTCTTTGGAAATTATTATATCATCTTACAAATTTAAATATACATTTAATATAAAAGTTTTTGTATTTGGAATTTGTAATGTATTTGTGGCTATTGATTTTTGATTGTTTTTCTTACAATATTACATCAATACCAGGTTGTTGAATTTATTGGTTTTATATATATTCCAATTGTTGGGTTTTGTTTTCATTACGAATATTATTATTCCAAATCTTATTTTTTCAAGCAATAGTTGTATTCTTTAGAATCAAAATTATTAGTATTTGAAACTATTACAGTTGAATATTGATCCATTTTTTAAAATGATTTTTTCATGAATTGTTTCTGTATTTGTATTCAAAGCAACATAATTATAACTTGTATTCCAATTATTTCTAAATTTATTGAATTCTTGTTTTTCCATTAAAGTTGAAAATAAATCATTATAAATATTATCTTGGTCACGTTTATTTAATTCAAAAAATATATAAACATTAGAATGGCCATGAATAGATCTTCTTGGTAAATCAAAATAATTCTGTGATAAATAAATACAACAATAATTTGTATGTCTTGATCGTGTAAAGTATGATTCCATAATTTCATGACTTTTATCATTAACACAATCATCAAAAACAATAAGGTTTTTCTTTTGCTTATCTAAATTTTTACAAGGAATTACATCTGCAAATTTATTACTCATTGTAATATCTATATCATTAAAGTCTTCGGACACGGTTTCACATAAATCGGCAATGTCAACATCTTGTGGTATTTTATCTTGATTTTTCAAAATATTTAGAATTGTTGATTTTGATAGTCCATTTTGAAATCCATGATACATAAGCTGAAATTCAAGTTGAAATATTATTAAAAATTATTAAATTATTATAATCTAGAAACTTTGGGTATAATAACATTTTTAATAATAAAACACTTTTCCCACAACCAGAACTCCAACAATTAACATTCGAAATGAATTTGGTAGGATTTCATTATGATTAAATTTTGAAATATTATTATTCCAAACTGGTAAGATATTGTCATTAATATTTAGGTTCGCCATTTTTATGATTTAAAAATATACCTTGTCCACAAGGTTCTAGAAATATTCCACCTCTCTTGACCCATTGTCTTGAGCAATTTTTTATCATTTTCATTGGATGTAATATTTCTTAAATATTTTGTTATTGCTTTTGTTTGAATTTTATTTTATGATATAATTTTTATTAATATTTTATTATTTTTATTTTTTATTATATTACAAGATGCGTTCAAAAATACATTGCAAAGATTAACCGCTCTTTATATCAAAAAACTTAAACAGTCCATCAACATTCAACTAAATTAAAAAAAACTCTGAGACGTTTATTTGAATTTGGATTTATATTTAAAATTTAAAACGTTTTTTTAATAAAATAAAATATGAAAAATAGGAAATATTATTTGAGTAATTAAAATATAATTAAACCAATAAATTTATTATAAAATATTAAATAAATTTATTTTCCCCAACAATAATTGGAAAATGCAATAATTATCAAATTTACTTGAAAAAGAAAGTGCCGAAAATTCGTGAGTATCAAAAAACATCGATATATTACTGATTTATAGTCTTCAAGCTCTCTTTTTAATAAATTCAATAGATGTTGATAGAAAATAATTATTTTTTTAAATATTTAAAAAATTTACATAACTTGATATTTTTATGATAAATAAATATTAAAACTACTAAATTAGAAATATTATAAAAATACTTAAAAAATAAAAATACTAAAATTTTATAAAATTATTAATTTAAAGAAGTATTTATTGTATTATTTATCAATTTTTATTTCGAATTACCACAAGTAGAGTTTTAGGCAATTTAAGTTAGTCTTTCTCAATTTCCAAATTTTGAAATATGTGTGAATAATTGTACTTTAAATATTTAAGCAACACATCAAGTTTATCAATATATAATTCGTCAGCAAAAGTGAATGCTTCTTCAACTGTTTGGTTTAAGTAGATTAAAGCTTAATAAATATTCTTTTTCTAGTGAGATATTTTTTCAGCTTATCATAATCCATTTTTTTGACAACTATAATATTTTCGAATATTATTGCAAACGGTTTTTAATTAAATCAAATATTTAATTCATCCTTGTAAAACTCATGACAATACGGATCCAACGTTTTATTCGAAATATGATANAATATGATATATTTTATCAAAATTACTGATAAAACCAATTGTTATTATCTTTTAGTTTGATTTAAGATACATAATTATGGCTGTATTTCAATAAAAAGTTATATAAATTATTTATAAATGATTTCTTCAGCACATTATTTAAATTTTTAATTAAAATGTTGCAAAAACACTTTTAGTTTTGTAAAATTTTAATCAGACGATTAAAAGCATAATCACGATTACGCCATAATTTTAAATTTGAAGACCCATCACTAGTTAGTATTCCGATTTCTTCCAAATTAACGAAAATGATGTTTTGATTTGACCGAGAGTCGACATTCGAAGAAGCATGATACCTGTTGGCATTCTTTATCAAATTTCTTAAAATAAAAATATTAAAGAAAGTTAATGGTTATTTTTATAACTTCAAACTTTAATTTAGATTTCATTTAACAATGATTTTTAAAAAAAATCTGTCCATAAAAATTTGAGATTTTAATGTTCTACAAGTGAGTCACAAAACACTTCAAATTTCATTAATCATATAATCGATTCCGCAGTGAGACACGTTTTAAATTTTTAATAACTTAGTTTTTCTACTTGGAAATTTATAAATATTTGTTTTTAGAGATTCAGATTAAACTCTAATAGATACCTCTCTTTTTCCTTTCAGAACATCTTAAGTTCTAGTAATTAATTTCCGCTTACATTTTGTTATTAATAATTATTGTGACTTAGTTAAGTTTTGAGCTCGTTTCATAGACCTCTCTTTCCCATTACTTCACAAAGGCTCATAATTAGCCTGACAAGTCGGAATTTCTTTCTTTAATAAATTTATTTGTTTTTTAATTAATTAATTGGTTTGTTTTTAAATATGTTTGTCTAGAAACCACAAATCGATTTTATATTACTATATTCGATTTCATCTAATCATTTGACACCCGCTCATATCTGTTTACCGCAAAAATATTAATTTTAGCCTGAAAATACTGTTAAAAGGTCGAAATATATAGCGTGAAGTTAAGCAATATAGTTGGTGTTTTACAATTATTAAAACTTTGCCTTCCTTCTCTGATTATTTATTTTTTTTATTGTTAGTATTATTTAAAACAATAAAGTGATAATTTTAAGCCTTTTACTGCAAATAATGTATTTAATGAAATAATTTCGACTATAAGATAGTCCTTGTCAATCTCCTGGAATTTAGCCATCTCCTTCTTTCTTTTATTTCTTTTTTCTTACTTCTCATTGGTTATAAATATAATATAATATAATGATATACTTTCTTTTTATGAATTTTTTAAAATCTTATTTAAAATTAAAATAAAATAAATCTCATTTAAAATTCAAAGACACCAACTAAAATTTTAAAATTTTTATAGCTTCTATAATTAGCCCTAGAAGCCTACTCCAATAAAATATTTCAAAATATTTTAAAATATTTATAAAATAAAGCCTCCAATAACTACTTATATATACGCGATTTAAATATTTCAATAAATTGTCAATTTTGATTTTTAAATACATTTTGAAAGCATATTTCCTAAAATTTTTTATATTATTTTAATTATTACTTTTTTAAATTTATTATATTTCTTATATATTATCAGTTATTCTCAAGGTCAATGACAACAGATCAAATTGAAAATTGATGATTTCATTGATTTCTTCTTTAGTGTTGATTTTTGGTCGTCTGTTTATAATGAGAATTGCTTCTTTGAATCTGACTTCATTTTTGGATGTTTCCAATTGCTATTATTTCGATTGAAATATTTTTTCTTTCCCTTGTTGGTTGACAGCGTTGGAGATGTCTGCTTATTGAGGATTTTCCCCCAGGATCTAGATGTTCTTTAACTCTTTGATGTAAGGTCCTGAGTGTACTTCCAATGTAGATTTCCTTGCATCACGTGCAACATGCAATATATATATATTTCGGTGTCTGGCAGTTTTCCATTGTGCAATGGTGCATTCTCTATCTGTGTTGCTTGCCAGAGCTTTTCTCAATGTCCAAGATTTATGTGCTATCCGAATTGGAAGACCGGTGCGTTCAAGTTCTTCAGGATCTTGAAGTTGAGTATGTCACTGATGAATGGGATGTTAAGATAGAAATATTTCTCTTCTTTTTTTGTTAATTCCCTAGATCTATTTGGGGTAGAATTCATCCTTTCAATGTCCTCACCTTGGTATTCGTTTCTGTGTAGGATTTTATTGAAATTTGATTGATGTTTAAAGTTCTCGTTTTCTTCAGTGCATCGATTGGCTATCCTTTGTTTCTCGTTTTTTATGACATGTACTTTCCGTAAGTATGGAAGCGCTGATCTTTGGTGCATAAATATTTCTTTGCGAGCTTGTTTTCTGCAGAACCTGTATGTTGGAGTATCTGTTTCTATTTTAATTCTTAAATCCAATAAATTGAGGGATCCATGTTCTTCCGGATATTCGATTTTGAACTTAATATCTCGGTGATCCACATTGAATGCATGAAATATTTCTCCGCTTCTTTTCTGCTTTAGGCCATGATAGATATCATCGACATAGCTTGCATAGAAACCGATGGGTTGTATGGTCCTCCGTGTCTGTCGTTCAAGGTTATCCATAAAGATGATTTTATTGAAATTTGATTGATGTTTAAAGTTCTCATTTTCTTCAGTGCATCGATTGGCTATCCTTTGTTTCTCGTTTTTTATGACATGTACTTTCTGTACTTACTTTGAATAGACCTAGGTACATAGGACAATCAGTTTTGGACATATCTAAACTTAGAATGTACCAGCAACAGTATGATGAGTTACAAAAATATCGTAACGAATTCAACTGTGACACTGATTCTTTCTTTTTGGAAATTAAAAATTGTAAATTTACCATTCTTATGATCAGAGACAATTTGCTTGATACTTCCAATTATGACCCAAATCATCTCTTGTATTCGAGGAACATTGATTCTGTCATTGGCAAGTTCGAAGACGAGAATAAAAAACATGAATATAAGGAGTTGGTGTTTCTGAGACTTAAATGTTATAGTCTTTTAGGGGATAAAGAAAATAAAAACCGCTTGACTAGTGCACCATTACTATGCCATTCTGACTTTAATAGGACGTTTATTTTGGATACAGACGTCAGCTTCAATTGTATTGGTGCAGTTTTATTAAAAAAAGCCAGCAATAATAAAGAAAATATAATAGCAAATGGCCCGAAAAGATGAATAAACATGAGATTTGATATTGCATAACGATGAAAGAATTATTATCTGTTCACTATTTTTCCCAAAATTTTTAACATTATCCATATGAAGAGAAATTTATTTTGAAGACTGATCATGATGTAAATCACATTTATGTTAACAACAAAACCCAATCACAGCAAAATTTCAAAATTGTATAAACTTCTTAAGTAGTTTGGATATGATATATGAATATTGCAAAGGTGAGTAAAATATTAAAATAAATATTAAAAAGTGTACACAATGTCAGATGAATAACATAAATGCTATAGCTGAGAAAATAAAAACTAAATATTAGCAATGTTAATAAAAGATCAAACTCTGAAATAGCAAAGTAATTCAAAATAAATAAATGTATTAAAAGAAGATATCGATAAAAGGAGCACGTGATATTATTACATTGCAAATGATATTCTTATGACTAATAAAAAAATAAAATTTACATTCCTAACCTAACCCCCTAACCCTAACCTAATATTGAATTAAAAGATCATATGAAGATCGTTTAATTAAGTATTTATCAACATCGATCAAATGGACAGTTTGAAAGACAATTGTTGGGTTATTAAGTTGGTGACAATATTTGTAAATTCAAACCTTTACTCTGGCTCCAAAGCGAGTTTATTAATTCACAATTCAACACTCTCGAACACGATAAGCTTTACTAATATCCACACGAATTGTACAAATTTCAATTACAACCAATTAACTATAAACCAATCTATCACACAGAGCTTATTTCGACACTATGTGAAGAATACCCCTTTCTGTAATCACAATAAAAATCACTAGCCGCCAACTACTCAAATACAGGGTACGTTGATCGATTGTTCTATTTGCTTTGATCACACAATTTATTTACTCCACTTCCACTTTATATTTAATTTTGCAAAAGATTCTCGTCATTTCTCGTTTCACTCTATATTTGATTCTCCTTTTAACTCATTTCGTCTCTAATTTTACTCTAATTTGTCTCTAGTTTCGTTCTATTTTGCTCTACTTTTCGTTCTGCTTTTGTTCTCCTTTTTATTCTGATTTCTCGGTCAACTGTTCTGCTTTATATAGTCTGTTTCATTTGTGGTAATGGCGACAGATTATGTTTTCCATTTTCCTTTTTCTCTAGGTCAGCCTTATCTCTGACAGATATCATATATTTTCCATTTTCCTTTTTTATTTAGCCTCCTTCTCCCGACAATTTCGCTATCTTTGACAAGCTGTCAAGATACGGCTTTTCCCTTATTTTGTTTTTCTGGAATTTGAAATTCCACCTTCATTTGTGCTTTTTAATTAACAATGACCTTTGTTTTAATTTCTTGTTTGTTTCCTTTTCTTTGATTTATCTTTCTCATTTTTAATTTCTTTTTACTTCTGTTTTCTTTTCTGAGTTCCCATAGATCGTCCCGTTTGTCATGGCGATCTTCCCCCCAGGTAATTTATTTATTTATTATGTTATTTATCATTTAGGTATCTTCAACACAATTCAAAACAATGAGACTGGATTTCTTATTGTTTGTATGGAAAACCATTTAAGACATGGGAAAAAGCATTACTTCACATAGAGTCTTCAACGAATTCAACAATGAACTTAAGTATAAAATTCAGTTCGGTTGAAGAATTTTATGGAAGAAAATTGTACAAAGAGATTGTTAACAATAAAAAATAAAAATAAATTAAATATTAAATAAATATAATCAAGAAAATAGAATTCATAGATATTTCAGTGTTAGTGATTATTACTTGTATTGTAGTCCTTTTGAAAGAATTGAAAAATTTCACAAGAATAAATATTTGAAGAAATTTAAAATGACTAAATTCATTTAAAACGAGGGGTGCGTGATGTAATTGTATTGGGATATTTGATTTCCGTATCTAATTAATGTGTATAAATGCCTGAACGTTTGATTGATTATCTTGATTGTCTGGGCACTCAGGTTATGTCACTAATTGTTAAATTAAAAATATTAACTTTGAGGAAAAATAAATTAGACCCATGTGAAAAAAACTCGTAGAAAACGCATAATAAAGAAATGAACTACAATTACTATTTATCCCAATGATATGTTTAGTATATATAACATCTACTTTTCATGAATAAATTTATTACATATTGTTATTTAATCTTATTACAAAAAATAATTATCAATTTGTTTTCTAAAAGACATTTACGAATTTAGTTTTTTAAATACCTCAACTGATTTCCCCAGAAATGTTCTATCTTCGATATTCTTGTTAAATACATAACTGTTAAAAAAGGTATTAGATTTTGCATCTGGTGATGGACTTTGAATTCGTTTTGAATCTAATCCATAATCCGTTAATTGGAATGCCCAAAACCTGCCAAGTCCATCTTCAGATATTGTCAATAGCATAGACAGCCAATTCAAATAAGCTATACCTATAATCTTGGACTCGTGAGCATCGACAACCTAACAATTAAAACGATTAGTATACAGATATTATTTATTTAAATACTTAACCATTTGAATTATTTTAATTTTATCAGCTTCTATTAATTTTTTAGGTTTGTTTATTGCAAGAACTTTCTTTGATTAAAGAACTGTATTTGTGTAGGAAGTCTGTGTTTGTACAGGTGAAAACGGCTCTTATTAGTGCACCAAGTTCTATCAGGAATTTCAATAAACTTTAGCAAAACTGGACTTCTTTATTTCTTAACGAAAGCCAATTAATTCAGTTGCGCTTCATGACATTCACCTAGCTCCTTATAACTTAATTGTTCTGCAAATCTAAATGCTAATGCTGGGGAAATTAGGATACAAAATATTTAATTTGGAGAAAAACAATATTCTCTTATACTTCTTTGCACTTTATGAAAACAAGAATTCTCAGATCGTAATATTTTGTATATGATGTTTATATTAACCCGTATACAACCGATAAATAAAATAAGTATTATCAACAGTAACTAAAATCAGTAAAATTTACTCGGATTTTTTTACTGGACATTCTGATTAAAATTACAAGTAAGTAGTATGTTGTGAGCCAGTAATATCAAACAGAAAATGACATCCACCCTATAAATTACACCCCGCGAAGGTGTAATTGCTGAAATTATTTACCCTTCCCTCTGGTGCTTCATCCTAAAATACTTTTTTTCTTTTTCGATTTCATTCGACTTAAACAAACTTTTGTTCAAATCACTCTCAGCCATTTGCTTAATTTCTCAAAGATCTTGTCTACCAATTTTACACATTCATAGCTCTTTCGATTCGCAACAAGATCCTCTATAAACAGCTACGAACCATTTACTAGAAAACTCTTTTTGTTTTACAAAGTCCTATAAATCTCTCTCGCGGATTTACTTGGCAGACTTCAAAGATTTATAGCTCATTCGAGTCGCAACAACATCTTCTACAAACATATATTAACTATTTACTAGAAATAAAAAATAATTTTAAATATTTCTTTATATATTTAAAAATATTTTGACATAAAAACATATTACAGAAACAAACAGATATGGAATTAAGAAAGGATGCAAATTATAGGACTTAGTAGAAGTGGAAAATTATTGCTTGTTTGGAAATTATTAAAATCAAAATTTAATAAAATTGGTGATTATACAAATTATACAAATCGGTGAAGTCAATTAAGGCAAGGTGATATCATTGTCATCGATAGTTTGTATCAAGAAGCAAATAAAGAAATTAATAATTTATTCACGAAAATAAGTAGACATATAGGTGTCACATGATGGTCATTCAGACACTTTATAAACTGATTTGAGTAAATATAATTACAATTGTATATTCATTTAAGAATTTTGCAATAGGAAAGTGAAACAACATTTAAAAGATCTGAATCATTATATGGTGCATTTTTAATACAAGGTAGCTCATATAGAACAATTTAATCAAACATTAAGAAATGGATTAAAAACATTTTTTACACATTAAGGTAATAAAACATAAATAAATCTCTTGCCGAAAACCATTCACAACATAGAAGTCTAAATTAATTTAAACCTTTAGATATTTCATCCAAGATCAACTTAAAGTATGGCTATCACAAAAATTTTAAAAAGTTTAAAAATCTAAATACTAGTGGTGACCAAGTTAAAATAAGCAAAATTAGTACACACAATTTGTTAAAAATGTCAATATTAATTGGAGTGACTAAACTAAAAATAACGTGGCCTGGATATCAAAATCCAATCAGCAAAAGGTCTAATTTCTACATAGATTTACCGAGCAATAGTTTTTCGATAATCAATCTTGATAAACAAACAAGTAAATTTATGATCCATCTTAAAAATACGAATTATTTACTAGGAAATTGGGAAGTTCTAATATTACTGAACCTATCATTGTTTGTGATTCGTGTGTTCCTCTGTTGAAATATAAGTATGAACTGAAAAACACTAAAGGAAGACGTTGAGCATCATGTTTTGCATGTATATCATATATAAATATCATGTCATTATTTATATATGTATAAATAAAATAACAATACGCGATAATAATTGAAAATTAATTGATTTTGCAAAATTTTCAAAAATACTTTAACATTAAATTTTCGGAAATTAGATGGCTAATAACCAATATTACGTCACATAGTATGGATAACAAAACCCAACATGATACAAGCAAAAGACCTAATATGAGGAAAAGTAATTCACCCAAATAACCAAGCCAGTCATTTAAAAATCAAAATTGAAAATTCAGTGTGCTGTATGTTATTTGATGTTATGATGATTTAATCATGAATAAGTTAAAAATTGAAATTATAATCCTGTTGTTAATAAAATTATCTTGATCGAAAAAAAATCAATTCTCTATAGTAAATGGAATACTATAGAGAATTGCCAAAAACATGGAAATAAAATCGATATCCCCATAATTCCATGGGAAAAATTCAAAAAAGATAAAGAAGAGAATTCAAATGATTTTTTATGCTTGAAAGACTTTAACTTGGATCAAATTCAAATTTTGAAAAATAAAAGAAAAGTTAAAAGTGCATATTATTTTATTTTACATTAATAAAAGTTGTTGTAAATTTATTGTTCGTTTGTTATTTAAATAATTTTAAATCTATTCACACACATACAAGAACCTCATCTGTCCAGATACATCCTTTTAAAGGAGACTCTGCTGAGCTCTACAAATCCTTCTTTATAACAACAAAATATCACAAGACATAGCTTAACGTATATCAATATTCACTATACCTGTCAGGTTAATTGGAAGTCGCATTGGTTGATTTTACATTTGTGTACAAAATAAAAGTATATGCAAATATTATGAGGCTAGAAAAATAAACAGAAACAATACATTCTGTTGGCGTTCTAATGGGAATTACCTAACTCGACTCAGAAGAAGTTCAGTTTTTCAACTGTATTATCGCTAGGGGTGAAGTGACTTATTTCCAAGGTAAATCTTAAAACATCCATACAAGACTATTTCAAGCAACCAATTGTATATCCGCGTGGATGAGACGTGTTGGTAATGTATACAGTGGCGGAATGTAAGGATATAGGTGAGATGGCTTAATCCGATTACTCGACCCTTACATGCCTCAACAATTAGGACTGCCGTTAGAATGTCTTAAGTTTAAAAAAAACAAAGCAGTTCGACTCTGTAATATAATATATACCAACATTTATGATTTCTGAGAAGAATGGCAATATAATTGAACAAAACGGATAAAGGTGCAAACGTGATCTACGGTCCTTATATTAGTTCTTGAATTCGCAGTGGCCTGGAAACTTATTTACTTAACGAAAAGTTGGGGTCACTATAGTCCGGGTGAGTGTGTCTATGAAATTTAATATGCTTTTATAGAACGCGCATTTCTCAGGATTAACTTTAAAACCGGCATATCTAATTGGTGTGAATACTTCAAATAGAAGTTTATCATGAGTTTCCTTATTTTCCGCATATATTAAAACTCCTTTGAAAATTAATCCTTCCAATATCTGATACATCAGTTTCTGGAAAGTAGGAAGGGCTGTTGATAAACCAACTTCAACCTGTTAAAACAGAACTGTCCCTCTTTTGTACTAAACGACGTCTTGGTTTGGGAATTGATAATAGGCCTGACCTAAATCAATTGATGAAAATATTTTTGACTTACCGAGACAATCTAATAACAACTGCATGTCTGGCAGTGGAAATGAAATATTTTCTGGAAATATGTTGGTATGACCTAAGTCAAAACTGGATATCATAAAAATATTGCTAAACTTAGATATTAAAGCACCCAAATTTGAATTTCTGTCCAACTTGAGCGTCGATAACGCAAACTCTAACCGATCACAATCTGTAAATCTCTTAGTAACTAACGCGGCATCGATATTATTGACTTCTTTAAGCTCCATTCTAAATGTTCTAATGGTGTCTACCCCTTCTATGAAATCTGGATGAATTTTTCTGACAATAATAACATTCAATTCTCGACATTTGTTGTTCTATTTTGCAACGATATTTACGCTTCCAAGAGGTTTCTCGTCTTCTTTTGAAAATAATCCACTCAACAGTATTCTGCTTTCCATCAATCTCCAACATTTCTCACTCATCACACTGATTGATACTCCTAAATCTCATAGCATTTCAACATAAAATTCATTTATTTCCATCGCACTCCACTTCTTATCAATATCCTTCTTAAACATCACATCCTTCTTTACAACATTTCGTTTTTATACTCCGTTATTGCCTCGATCCTACTGAGGGAATGTAAACAACAGAGTCTTCTTGGTTTTACTTTCTCCAGATTATGCATGCCTGGTTCCATCAATTCTTCTTATTTATCGCAGTCTTCTTCGTGCATACAATACACTATTCATTCCAGTCTTTGTGTATTTCTTCTTGATTTTTCTAACAAATTACAGTGAATGACCTACTTTACCACTTATTAAGCATTTGTCCTTCAACGGACACTCAAATCGCATATGATAACTGTTATATTATGTTCTTATTATATTTGAATGTGGTATGAAATTGTTATATTATATTGTTATTGTTATAGAAATTTGATGAACCCGAAAGAGTCTCCGTTAAAACTTGTGGCGGGACAGTCGGGGTGCGTCTTGAGTTTGTTTGTACGACAATAGCAAATAAAATAAAAATAATAATAAACAATAATATATTGTACCAAAACGTTTATTTAAACAAAATTAAGAACCTTGGCTACTGGGGATTCCGTAATACTGTCAGAATAGAAAAGTGGTATATGGAGTATTTCTTTTATAATATTTCTGCTGTAATTTCGAGTTGTTTTTCTAATCAATCTTTTGAGTAATTTATTTTTGGACCAAAGTCAGTAGCTTTAATAATAATCTCTGCCGGTCTTTCAATTTCTTTTCTTTCACTTCCTTTAATTTACTTTTTAGATTGTATTGCGCAAGAGTGTATTTAGGATAAAAAATTATATTCGTTATTGTGAATCTCTATCAGTCTCCAGACCTCTTTTCTTTCGTTTCGTAATCGTCCTACCTCTCCGATATTATACCAATATAATAGTTGTTAAGATTGTTTGTTCCCCTTTCTTTGTTAAGAATCCAACGAATGATTTTCTGATATATCCTTGATATAATCTTAAATTGTTTATTCTGCTAATTTAGCTTTGATATCTTTAAACTCTTTTATTGGTTATTGATTTCTTTTTTTTATTTTTTCAATTTACTATAGCGATAATTTACTATAGCAAATTATCGCTATATAGTTTTCTTAAAAATCTGGATTTTCCAGATGGTGGCATTTTATATTTTAATATTCACAATTCCTAATTGTGAACACTAAAATATTAACAAAAATAACTGTACATTACATAACTTCCCCCTTTAAAACCGGAGGTTAACATGAATCAATAAAAAGTATCTACAACCGCAATAAAATTAAAAAATTTACATTTTGTTTGGTATTTACAAGGAAAATAAAAACTGTACAATTAACGCTGTTTGTGCATGTGTTTGTTTGTGTATGTTTGTGTTTTTATTTAAAGCATTCGCTGTAACGTTTTTTGTATAGTGGAGCCAGTATTGTGTCTTTGTCGAATATTTTGATTGAATTTTTGTGGTTGAATGTGATGTTTTTGTGAATTGGTTGTTTTTTTGTTTGTGTTTGGGTTTGTGTTTTGTCTTTCGGTGAGTCGTTTTGGGGGTCTATATTCTTGTGGTATGGTTTTATCCGCCTGATGTTTATTTTCATTTTGTTGTTATTTTTAATTATTGTGGCGACGTTCTTGTTGATTTCTAGGAGTTTGAATGGACCTTCGTATATGGATTCGAATCCTTTTGTGAATGGTTTTTTTATTAAGATGGAATCTGTTGTTAATACTATTTTCCGTCTATATCGGAGTCTGGTCTTCTTTTTAAGATTCCTTTTGGTTTCTGTTCGGTGGTTTCACTATTTTTGTTTGTCATTTGTTTGCTGTTTTCAGTGTTTTTGTTTGTATCTAATTTAAGTGATGGCAAGTTTGTTGCTTTTCCGAAAATTTTGTATGCTGGACTTTCATTATCTGTTGAGTTTGGGCTATTTCTCAGTCCGATTAATATTGTTGGCAGTTGATTTAACCAGTTTTGGTCATTAGCTTTTGTTCTGATGCTTTCTTTTAATGTTCTGTGAAACCGTTCAATTTTTTCGTTTGATTGTGGGTTGTAAGGTGTTGTTCGATTTCTTTTGATATTGTATTTATTGCACAGTATTTTGAACATTTCCGATTCGAATTGCCTGCCTTAATCGGTTATGATTGTTTTCGGTTGGCCATAACGAGCTATCCAGTTTAGTTCGATCATTTCGCAGATGTTTTTTGCGGTGATTTCTTTTATTGGGATCACTTCGAACCAATTGGTTTTTCTGTCTATAATTGTTAGTAGATATTTATAGTTGTCGTTTGGTGGTAGTGGTCCTACTACGTCTGTTTGTATTGTTTCAAACGCTTCACTGCTTGGGAAGTTTACTTTTGTGTTTTGGGTTTTTTTGTTGTTTTATTTAATTGACAGCTGTGACAACTTTTGACGTAATTCTTGATGTCTTCCCGCATGTGAGGCCATACATATTTGTTATGTATTAACTCGAATGTTATTTTGTTTCCCGGATGATTGATAGCATGTATCTTTTTTATGCAGTCTTGTCGGAGTTCTTCGGGTAGTAGGATTCGTTTGTTGCTTTCGTTGGAGACATCATGCCATATTCCGTCGAGTTCCTGTAGTTTCAGGCTGTGTTTAGTAGGCAGTTTGCTTAATGTATCGGTTTGTCTGGATTTGATTTGATCCAATTCGATTATTTCTCCGAATTCTAAGGCGTTTATGTCACTTTCAGTTCTGGATAGAGCATCTGCTGCTATGTTTGATTTTCCCGCTACGTAGTTTATTGTGCAGTTGAATTGTGAAATGAAATTGATTTGTCTAATCTGCCTTGGTGAGGGGTTTTTCATTTCTATTGCGTTTGTTAGCGGTTTGTGATCCTTGTATATCTTGAAGGTTCGTCCTTCGAGTAAATGTTGAAAGTGTTTGATTGCTTCGTGTATTGCTAGGAGTTCTCTGTCGAATGTTGAGTATCTTGTTTGATGTTATTTTTGTTTTTTCGAGAAAAATCCCAGTGGTTGTTTGCCGAATTTATTTTCTTGGAAAATTGTTGCGCCCATTGCAAAACCCGAACAGTCTGTAGTTAGTTGATATTCTAGTTCTGGATCTGGGTAACCGAGTAGTGTTGCCGTTGATAGGCTTTCTTTGGCTTTATTGAATGTGTCGGTTGTTTGTTGTGTCCAGTTTATTGTTACGTTTCGTTTGGTTTTGATAATGTCGTTTAGTGGTGCCAGTAGGTTGCTGCAATTTGGGATGTAAGAATGGTAAAAGTTTACCATTCCCAAAAATCTTCTCAATTCTCTTGTGTTTGTTGGTAATTTGTAATTTTTTATATTGTTTATTTTGTTTTCTATTGGTTGTGTTCCTTTGTCGTTTAGCGCGTGACCAAAGAAATTTATTTCCGTTTTCATAAATTCGCACTTTTGAGTGTTTATTTTTATTTTTGCATTGTCCAGCGTCTTGAACACTTTTTCCACGTCCTTTAGATGTGTTTCTTTGTCTGGGCTTGTTATTAGGATCTCGTCCAGATAAGCGATTGTGTTTTTGTTGTTTTTCATTGTTTGATCCATGAATCGTTGGAAAGTTGCTGCGGCATTCGTAGACCGAAAGGCATTCGGTTGTATTCGAACATGCCGATCGGTGTTGTTATTGCTGTCTTTTTTATGTCCTCCTTTCTAATTGGGATCTGATGATATGCTTTTTGTAGGTCAATTTTTGAAAAATATTTTGCGCCGTTTATTCGGTTTATTATGTCTTTTATTATAGGTAGTGGGTAGCTGCCTGGCTCTGTTATTTTGTTCAGGAGTCTGTAATCGCCACAAGCTCTCCATTCCCCGTTAGCTTTTTGTTTTAGCATCAGTGCTGAAGACCATTCTGAGTTTGAATGTTTTACTATATTGTTTTCCAACAGTTCGTTAAATATATTTTTTGTGATTTCTATTTTTTTGGGATCCAATGGTCTTACTTTTGAGTGGACTGGGTTTCCGTTTGTCAGTATTGCGTGTTCAGTAGTGTGGTTTGAATTTCCATCGAAAGTTACTGGTTCGCAGAGTTTCTCGTATTTTGCCAGTAGTGTGGCTATTTCTGGTACGTGTTCAATAGTTTTGATTGTTTTGATAGTTGGTGTACTTGTTTGAATCACGCCGATGTCTACTTTCGACAAGTTTGATGTTGTGTTCCTGGCTGTTTCTTTGTCTGTTTTGTTGTTTTCGACTATTTTCTTGTTTCGGCAGTCCACTATTAGGTTGTAATTTGCTAGGAAGTCGGCCCCGATTATTGACTGTTGTACTTCTGCGATTGTGAATGGCCAATTGTATTTTTTTGAATTTATTGTGAGTGTTATTGTATGTTGGCCAAATGTTTTAATTTTGGAGCCATTGGCAGCGGTTAGTGACATTTCTGTAGTTTTTGCATTTTTGTATAAGTAGTGTGGTAATAGGGAGATCATGGAACCTGTGTCGATTAGAAAATCTGTATTGTTTGAGTGCACCGTTAAAGTATTATTATTGTCACCAAATGTGGGTGTTATCAATGGTGACATTTTTAGTTTTCCTGCTCTGTTTTGTGGAATTCGCAGGGTTTTATGCATTTATATGCTTTGTCGCCGAATTTGTTGTGAAAGTAGCAGTGGTTTTTGTTTAGGAAATCATTTCTTGAATTCCTTTCTGGGCTGCTGTTTCGGTAGTTGTTGTATCGGTTTGGTGAGTTTGACCGGTTTCTGTAATGTCCGTTTGGGGATTGTCTGTGGCTGTAGTTCTGTCTGTTGTTTCCGTTGGGTGGTCGGTCATAGTTTTGTCTGTTGTGATTATATGATAGTTAGTCTGTGTTGAAATTGTTTCTGTTGAATAGGTCTCTGTTTTCGTTTGGATTGAAATTTTGCCTGTTGTATTTCTCTTTTATTTCGGCTAGTTCCGCTTTTATTTGTCTGTTTTCGACAATTATTTCGTCGAATTTGCTGATCAAAGTGTTTATTAATCGGTTTGTTGTTTCATTTGGTTCGGCGTTCTTGTTGTTTGATTGGTTGTTGTGATTAGTTTTGTTTTTGTTGTAATTTTGTGTGCTGCATATAGTAGGATAAATTTCTTCATTGATTTTATCTGCTATGTCTGCTAGCGTTTCTACGTCCGAATTGCTACTGGCTGCGAGGATACGTCTTATTTCGGGCGGCATTGCTCGCATGAAAAATTCTTTTACTAATTCGTTTGATCCCGAATTAGTGATGTTTGGTTGGAGGTACTCCAATTTTTGTTTTAGTTGGTGAAGGAAATCTGTTGGTTTATTGTCGCCAAGTTGTGTGTTGTTGAGACATGATTGCGGAAGATAAAAAGCACAGAGGAGATAAAGGAAACATTAATTCTGATGGATAAAGTGGAAAACAGGGAGATCATATCAACGCTTTGAAAAGTTATGCAAGAGTGGTCTATCAGGATCCACAGAGAAGAGGACAATGCAAGCAGAAAGATGAAAAAGAAGAAGTCAGGCGACGAGAAGAAACAGAGTGCTGGCTATGCCACAAAATAGGCCACACGAAAATAGAATGTCCAGTAAGAAGTAAGATAGAGTGCTGGACATGTCACAGAAGCGGACATATCAGTAGGAATTGTCCAGATAAAAAAGTGCCAAGATGTTTTGGTTGTGAGAAAGAAGGCCATATAAGAAGGTTATGCCAAGAAATACGGTGTAAAAGATGCAACAAAAATGGTCATAGATCAGAAGAATGTTATACAAAGTCGAGTTACAAGAAATCGATAGAGAAACAAAGACCGACAGGAAACAGATACAGCCGGATTAATGGAATCGAAGAAGAAGAGGAAATGGAATCGTGCGTAGAGACAAATGAAGATAATTTTAGTAGGACGTACCCAAACAACAGGGCTCCACCAGTAGAGGAGTTGGTTGGAGCCATATACTAACAGAAAAGTGGACGGGATATTCTCAAGGGGTAGAAAAGTGGGAGAATGTAGGAAGGGTAAGTGAGAAAGTATACAGGTTCCTAAGGAGTGAAAGGTTTGAAGAGGAAGTGGAAAGAATTGGAACAATTGAAACTGGGCAGGAGGTAGAAATTGTATATAACAAGCTACAGGGAAGACCTAGTGTAACAGTAATGATGAATGGGGAAATTTTCGACTGTTTATTAGACACCGGAGCACGAATAAACGTAATGAGTGTGAACTGTTTTAACAAGTTACGAGGACAACAATTGATGAGAAGCGACGATAAGTTACGATGTGCAAACGAAAGTACGATAGAGACAATTGGAAGAACAAAGGTTAAAGTAACTATCGGAGATATTTCTAAGGAAGTTAGATTCATTGTGGAGGAGAAAGTGACACCAGAGGTGATTGGAGGAGTAGAATTACAAGAAGCATTTGGATATAGGCTGACAAAAAAGAAAGATATCGAATCTAGTGAAAAAGACAAGAACTATATTTGTAACATTGAAGCAAAATTCGGCAGACAAATAAAGGATGGAGAAAGATTAACGCGAGCGTTGGAACATCTAAAGATTGATGAGGATAGTAAATTGAAGGCAATAATAACGAACAGTGGAAACGTGTTTATGGCGGATAAATGGGATGTGGGTCGCACGCATTTGGTAAAACATAAGATAATTACAAGAGGTGAACCGATAAACATAAAACCATATCGTCAACCATTGAATTTGGAAACAAAAATTGAAGAAGCAATACAAAATTTGTACGAAAACGGGATTATACGGAAATGCAACTCTCCATGGAACACGCCGTTAATCTGCGTATGGAAAAAAGAGAAAATAGATATTAGGCTATGCTTGGATTTCAGACAGCTGAATGCAGTAACAGAGAGGCAGGCATTCCCAATGCCAAACATAGACGAGATGTTAGATGTGTTAGGAGGGTCCGTTTATTTTAGCTCAATCGATCTTGGTAATGCATATTACCAAGTGGAGTTAGACAAAGAATCGCAAGAGAAAACAGCATTCTCAACAAAGAAAGGGCAATACTGTTTCAATAGAATGCCGTTCGGAATCGCTGCAGCACCAGGTACGTTCCAGGAAATGATGACAAAGGTAATAGGCAAAATAAATGGAGCAATGGTCTATTTGGATGACATTCTGATTTACTCGAATAGTAAAGAAAAACATTATACAATACTCAATGAAGTATTAAAAGCGATCGATGAAGCAGGACTAAAGATTAACCCAGAAAAGTGTCAAATAATAAAGAAAGAAATCAGATTCTTAGGACACATAATTAGTAAAGAAGGAGTAAAAACCGATCCTTCAGGCTATACAAAACTTTGGGAAGCCAAGTTGCGTAAAGAAACCTCGAAGCTTTCTAGGCATTTGTAATTATTATAGAAGATTCATCAGTGAGTATGCAAAGAAATCAAGGATGTTAGAACAATTATGTAGCGGTCCGAGTAACAAAAAACTGGAATGGACTGAAGGAACGAATAACGTATTCGAGGGAATGAAGTTACCACTCACAACGGCACAGATTCTATGCTTTCCGGATCTGAGAAAGGAGTTCATTTTAGATACTGATGCCAGTTTTGATAAAATTGGAGCAGTGCTTTCGCAAAGAGATAAAGATGGAAAGGAGAGAGTGATTGCGTATGGATCACACTCGATGACGAGCCATAAAAAAGGATATTGCATTACAAGGAAGGAACTATTGGCGGTATACTATTTTTGTATTCATTTTAAGCACTATCTCTACGGAAGAAGATTCACGCTAAGGACAGACTACAAGGCGATCACGTTTATGATGACAACCAAGAAGCCAATTACTTCACAATTCCAAATCTGGATCAATTATTTGAGCAGTTTGGATATAATCGTTGAATATAGAAAGGGTGTTAATCACCAAAATCCAGACATGGTGTCCAGAACTAAATGTGAAACGTGTGTTGAATGTGTTCAATGTCAAATGGCTCACGAAGAAGCTAAGAAAGGAAAGATAAAAACTAGATTACTAGACTCGATCAGAGAAGAAGGTAGAAGCACCAATCAACAAATAAATTTGGAAGAAGAATTACGAAAGAAAACGATGATACCTGAAAACGAGATACAAGAAACCATAAAGGAAATACATAGACTATTGTGTCATGCTGGAGTCGAGAAGATAGCTGATTATATGAAAGATAGATATATTGGGAAAAACCTGTGGAGTCAGATTCAGGAAACTATTCGAAGTTGTGAGACTTGCCAAAAAACCAAGGCTATAACAATTACAACGAAGGAACCAGTAAAAAAATTAGAATCAACCGAAATGTTCGAAATTATATTTGTGGATATATGTGGACCAATGCAAGAAACAAAAGGACGTAAGAAGTATATATTGGGTATAATAGACCAGTATAGTAAGTATCAAGTCCTGACAGCTATAACAAGACAAGACGAAGAAACAATAAACAAAAACGATTTTAGAAAAATGGATTTTAAGATTCGGGTGCCCAAAGGAGATAAAAGTTGATTGTGGAAGGCGTTTGAATCAGGAATGTTGAGAGAATTCACAAAGAAACTTGATATTAAGTTATGTTTTTCGAGTCCATACCATCACCAAACAAATGGATAGATAGAAAGGCAGTTCAGGACAATACGAGAGCTGATAAATGCTACTTTACGAGACAGAAGGAAGACGGATTGGGCAGAGATACTACCAGAAGTCGAATTTACATTAAATGCAACCAAACAAAAAACGACAGGAATGAGCCCGGCAGAGATAGTTTTTGGAAAAAAGATTAGCAGGGAGAAATGGTACGGGTCAAAAGAAAACAAGTAAAGGAAGAACAAGAAGAACAAACAAGGAGGAAATTTGACGTAGGAGATGATGTGTTAGTAAAATTAGAAACGCGCAACAATAGCCAGGACAGATATGAGGGACCATATAAAGTAATCGAGAAAGTACATGACAGACGATATATCTTAAGAAACGAGAATGGTAAAAAGATTGAAAGAAACGTGGAAAAACTTAAAAAATTTCCTAAGGAGGGGATATGAGGAAGTTAAAAGATTCTTAAAGATTAATTACAAATTTGGTAAAAATTTTAAAAATATTTTTATTGAAAAATATTTTAAAAAGAAGAAATTTATCAATTTTAAAAAATATTTTTATCAAAGAAATATTTTGAGAAAATCTGAAATTTGTTTAAATAACAAAAATAAGACAAGTTTTTTTGAGATATCTTTTATTAAATAAAATTTTATGGAATTATTTAGTGATTTAAAAACGGATGAGAATCCTAATAATAACTTTGTCCACAACAAAAACATTGACCAGGTCTTAGCCTTTCTTCTGCTGGCTCAAGTAAACCACAACATCTATTATAAACCTTTCTCGCGATATGTTTCATTGAAATTAACGGTGGTAGTCTATGATCCGTAGTTGTCCTCTCATTATATTGTTTTGACACGGGTTTCACTCTATTATTTGTCTTTCGTTTCTTTCATTTCTATTTTGAAAACATCTTTCTGGTGGACGACTTGAATATATTCTGTTATCAAAAGATGATTTTTGAGTCTACTGCTTGTGTTTATCTTGAGCAACGTTTGCATAGGTTGATTTAGCTACTGCCTAAACTTCTTCAAATCGTTCTTTTGCCTCATATACCTTTGCTAAATATCTGATTTCTTCTCTCGTGATGTTGGCCTTCGTTGATATATGTTTTGCTTCAAACATTCGTTCCGAACTCTGTTGCACAAAAATCAGTTCAACAATATTCTCGTTTGAAATTCCAGTCGAAAACCTCGTCAACGAGTTTCTTCACAATGTATCTCGAATGTTACGAATTTTTCATCATGATTTTGTTTCACTGATGATAAGTCACAAATCTTATCTATAATGGACTTCTTTTTTGTAAATGTATCATTAAACCATTCCCGAGCTTTCTAATTTGTTGTGGAGATATCTTTAAATTCTTTTCAGAGAATAGATGCTTCTTCAGACAATAATAAATCAAAAATATGTACATCTATATCATTAAGGAGCATCCAATCTTCAATATCCTTGAGCCAATTCTCTGCTTTTATCGTGCTTCAGCCCTCGAATCTTCTGACATTAAAATTTAAAGTGTCTTTTGCTTGTTTAGGTAAAAATTCCATAATCATCTTTCGATCCTGGTTTCTTGTCACCACATGAATTGGCTTGATTTTCTCGGCGTGGTCGTCAGTTACAATTATTATAGTTATTGAACCTCAATTAGTATAATTCTACACGCATTCACCATAAAAATATCAACACATTTTTTATAGATGTCAGGTCCTTACTACAATATACCGCATTGCATTTGATAAGAACTTTGGGAGTGTGTTGGCAGAATTTTACTTACAAAGTAAAATGATTAATTTCTGCCTACAATTATTGTCAATATTTTATAACAAATTATGTAAATTTTACATTTTAAATAATTTATGTAGATTTTAAATGACAATATATTTTTTCAATAAAATGTAAGTTATTTTTAATTTTTAAATTTATTAAATAATTAAATAAATATCAAAATTATCCATGATTTAGGGGCTTGCCTTAAATAATTAATTAATTAATTAGTTTGTATGATCTTCAATTTCAAATTACTTTATGACTCTACAAATTTTCATTTGTCACAAATTACTACTCTTTCCATCCTCTTCTCCAATTAAAATTTTGATTTTTACTTTTTTTGAAATTTATATATTATTTTATAATAATTTAATTTTTTCAACTTCATACAAAGATGAGTATCACAATTTATTAATTGTAAGTTTGATATGGATGATTTTATGCACATGATTTTTGTTTTTTAGGATTATAAAGACATATTACTGACGATAGTTTTCAGTCAAGAAAAAAAAGGTTAATTTTAGTAACTATTGTAACTAAAATTGGCCAAACCTTCCTTCTACAGTAGATGGATTGGCCACCGCTGGTTCAGGTAACCGCTGTATCAACCACTCCCTCCTTGCTGAGGATTTGTTTTCCAAAATTCCTAGTATTTCTATGTAGGTCAACTCAAATTTTGTTTTTTTACGATTTTCAATGTTTTTCACAAATTTTTTCAGAGTTTTATGTAGGTCAAATTTACCATAAAAATTAATTGATTAAATATTTTTTTAAAAGTAATCAATTTTCAAGAATAACTTTCAAGATTTCGAACACAAACAACATGGTGTTTTTCAAATGGATGAACAAACGCGATGTTAACTACGATACACGATTTTCAAATGGTTAGAACAGGAAAGACGGATAGAAGAACAAATTAAGAGAAAGTAAAGCCGAATGTTATCAAATATAACAAATATATGGGGGGGGGGGTATTAATAAATCCAATATGGAAATGTCAATTTAGGAAGACACAGGAAAGACAACAAAGTGGTATCACAAATTATTCTTCCATCTTCTTAATATTTGCTTTCATAATGCTCAAATGACAAAATAAATCAACACATTTTTCTGCTTTCAAACTCGAGATTATCAACTCATTATTTTAAAAATATGGAACCAAAGAAGCCATTGACAACAGGCATCAACAACACCATCTCAATCGCGTCTTTCGGGCCATCACTGCATATCAGAGATCTCCCAAACTAATCAAGCAAGAAAACCACAAAGAAGATGTATTGTCTGCTCATCACATAACATAAGAAAAGACACTGGATATATGTGTCAGAAGTGTGATGCTACTCTATATATCAATCAGTGCTTCGAAAATTATAATACAAAGATGAATTATTGAAAATAAAAGGGTTAAAACTAAAATTGAATGTGAATATATTTGGCCAAATATTTCCAAGAGCCAAATGAAAAAGTTCAAAGAGCCGCAAATTCCCGACCCCAGCTTTTTTGAATACGGTATCAACTCCATCAAAACTATTTGCCATAAATCGTCAATGCCGAATGTTTATAAGCTCTTGTTTGGAAATCTTTTCTGCAAGCTGTTCTGATAATCAATAATGGGTTTCTGTTTTCGAATACGGAACTTTAATTTTATAAATGCAAACTTTAACAAAGAAAGGCTATAAAGAAAGTTATATATACATAACAAAATGATAAAATTGTCGCCAGAAAAAAGTAAAATATAATTATCTAATAATCCATTAATTTTGATTTAGAATATTTAATAAACTATTTGTTTGATAAATTATAGAAAGTAACATGTGTAAAAATTAGGGAAAGTTCAGTTTCCGAGGTATCTTCAGATTCTGAAGAAGATTCAGGAATAAATGAAGATTCTCAAGTCAATGATGAAATTTTTAGTGATGACGATGAACCTAAACATGAAGAGGTTGAACAAGATGAATGTAATGATTTTACAAATTGTACTGATGCACACTGTCAAAAATATAATGAAGAAAAAGTGTGGAAATTAAGACTGTACATGTAATAATCAATAAATCTTTATATATATATATATATATATATATATATATATACACTAGAGCCTCGAGTTGCGTTGTCCCAACTTGCGTTCTTTCGAGTTGCGCCAAAAAAATTTTCGATACCCTAATTTTGAGTTGCGTTGCTAATTTTCGAAATGCGTCAAAAAAAAGTTTTAAAATAAAATTTAATCAAAAAATAGCATAACGTCTATATTCAAAAATTAAGGTTACTCAAGCTGTAGAGGCCTCCATCAGCTGTTATAAAAAAATTTATTTGGATAAAAAACAAAAGGCAGTTCAAATAACTCTGAATAATTTTATAATAAAACAACCAAAAGAAAAGCAAACGCCAAGTCCTGAACCAACGTATGAATAAGAATCTGAATAAATTCTATAAATTTATGTTGCTTTATTATTTTACATTATTTTAAAATTCTATTAATGTTTGCATTAGTTTTTGGTTTAATAAAACTTATTAAATAATAGTTAATCTATTCATACCTAAATTTTATTTAAATATGTAGCAATATAACTAATTTTTTTTTAAAAACATGGATTTCAGATTTTATCGGAACCTATTATATAAAAACAAATACAAATGTATACAAAATTAAAATTCGAATTGCGTTGTTTCGAGATGCGTCGCGATTTATTGGAACGCATAAACGACGCAACTCGAGGCTCTAGTGTATATATATATTTAATTTCTTACTTAACCCCTGAATAACAAGTATGTGCAAAACATGTTCGCGATAAACAATGACAAGTGCAATGTAAGTACATGACGGGCATGTAGAGATTTTCTTTGTGTTTTAAATGACATAAAACTGGTTATCATAGGACCAGTGTGTAAATATGCATGTTTAATTTGTAGTTTCCCCCTTAAATTTTGTCACATATTGGCGTTTTCATATACAAACACAAACACATTTTTAACCCTAAAATACATAATTTTTGTAAATTTAACAAAATTACATGTATTTTCTTAAAAGTGGGATATACACACAGCCACTTTCTACTCACAAAGTATGTGTATGAGTCATACAGTATGACTTATATATTTTATATTAAAAATATATATTATGCGTCTGTATTTGATTCAGCGGTGGCCTGTTTTTAAAGTTGATTTAATTAAACTATATAGTATGTGTGCTTTTTACCTACTTATTTATTAATAAAACTATATAGAATGTGTGCATTTGATTTACATTGATCTAGCGGTGGCCTGTTTTTAAAGTCGATTTGATCTACTTAAAACTGAAAGAAATTCGTGAAAATAGCTTTAAAATCGTGAAAATCGTAAAATTTGAGTTGACATACATAATAATACTAGGAATTTTAGAAAAAAAATCCTAAGCATTGGGGATTGATCCAACGGTGGGCAATCCATCTCCTGCCTACAGAATAACCCGAAACAGCATAGTCCCAAAAAAACTTCAAGAATGATTTATCATGTCGTTCATACACTCCAGATTTAGTGTTCACTGATTTATATTTCTTCTCCGCTAATAAATCCGTGCTTCAAAACTGAACCTAGATTAGTGTAGAGGAAAGTCAGGTGACGATGGACCAATAAATTAAAGAAAACCTTGAATCCTAATACAAATTGGAAAACTTTCTTGATGACTCTTTTATTCATGTTTGACACGATGGAAATAAACTGAATTTTGTTTAAAATAAATATGCACTAAAAGGATGGGTTTTTATAATAAATCTGTAATTTAATTATGTATAATATATTTATTTACCTTTGTTAAAGTTGAACCGCGCGAGCAATCAAATATAAAAAACCCACAATTGAATACGACAGTCAAATATTTTGAATTTATGGAATACAGTACAGAGTTTTCGATGAAAGATATTGACTCAAAACCGGTATTAAATACACAGGTGATATTGCAGTCAGGTTTTCGCCATATTCTGACTGTATCACAAGATATAGTAGCAAGATAATTCTCATCTACTTCTATCAAATTAAGTATTCGGTTTTTATGATCAATTATATCTTTATGGTGCTTCCATTGAATCCGGTCACTATTGATTTCTGATATTAGAAAGACAGATAAATTTTCATTGGATCCAACAACAATCATGTCCGCTGTCATGAGAACACAATCAATATTAGTTCTAAACGGTCTGGGTATCGTTAAAATAATTTTGAAATTTCTACAATTAATAATATTCAAATCATTATTCGTTATGACAATTGTTTCAATCTGATTATTGTATTTATAAAAGCAATTTCTGATTGATTTTATAAGAGGAGTAGAAAATTGTCTAACTTCTTCTGAGTCAAAATCTTTGACAATCAATAATCCATTCGAATTAGCCATTATCAATGTATAATCTTTGAGATTCTTGGATTCATTGTTTGAGTTGTGGTTGTAAAAGTCGAAAAAATTGACATAATCAATTAAATCTACGAATGATTTTGAATATATTACGGATCCTGAAGTAATATTCCAGATCTCGATTGAAGAATCATTAAATAAAATCAATAAAAAGTTTAGTTTAAAGCATTTGAGGTATCGAATTTTACATTCTTCTAAATTTCTCGGTAATATTGCTGAATCAAATATTGGTGGAGATTTCCAGTGCTGAAATTTCCATTTTGACCATCTGGGTTCCATGGTAGTAGAAATAATTATTGAAATCAGCTATAGAATGATTACTGATAATCAATAAATTAAACATTTGGAATTCTGAAGTGAAAAACCAAAGTTCATATGCATTTCGTACTGTAAAACCGTGTTAATATTAACAATTTTAAAAAAATATAGGAAACTCCATCCGTTAAGAAATGACAAAAAATTTTTAAAATTATCAAAATTGAGCAAAACTAAAATATTTTTGACATTCCAGGGTTATTTTGAAATATGTTGGTTACTTAGGAAAAGGTAATTACAGTTTCCCAAGTTTCCTTCACAATTTGACAATAATCTCCCATACGAGTGCCCGTGATGATGTGTCAAGTTGGTGATGCACACGCAGGTGAGCTCCTGTGTTAAGACTACTCCCGGTAAGGTTCACTGTGCGGGTTCAGGAGTGCCATAGAAGGACTTACCTCATTAGTTTTGTTCAATCAAGACAGTACGACCCTGGTCCAAGGGGACGACTTTTCCTACCAAATATTGATATACTACGGGACAAGTCAAAATCTAACTCAGACAAACTAATAAACCGAAATGAAGCATGAGCCAGACATTAACAACATTTATTGCACAAAACGGAAAATTATTCAAGCTCGTCAGTTACTTAACGATCAAACGTCACAAAAATTTATTCAGATTTCAGATGGAGTTCATCTAATCACGAATAGTGTTGAAGGTGTCTCCCGCTTGTTACTCACAAGGGCATTTCTTCTTCGGCTAACAGGGCGTCTATATCGACCAGTAGCTGTGCGTCTTCCGGAAGATGGAGTGTCCCAGATGGAACAATTCGATAGGTCCCTTTTGGATCCGGTAAATTTTCCTTTGGAACCTGCACACTCAAAGCCTGCGCAGCAAATAGGGATGCCTCCAGAGTGGTGATCTCGTCTCGACGCTTCTGATTTCGTTCAGCCCGAGAAGAACGCTTTCGTTTCTTTGACGTTGCTGTGGTGGATTCGGTTGAACGACTTGGTACCGAAATAGAGGTTGTTTCTTTGGCGATTCTTGTCGATGTGCATCTTTCCTTCGATGACTCGGACAATATCGGTTCGCTAATCGGTGAAAAACCGCAGCCGTGGCCTGTGCAACTTGTTAAAGGCAATTGTTGCTCGTCCGTCCATTTTTTGATCGGGTATTCCCGTACCCTTCTCCTTATTTCTGATTCAGAATACACCTGATGTCGTGCTTCCGATTGCGCCTTAATTGTCAGTCTTTGGCAGTGACTTTCTTCAAGGAGACTGTCTCTGCAGTGCTGCAGTCGCAGGATCTTTGTTTTCTCCTCTTTCGTCTGTGGCGGGGAGAACCACGTGTGTTCGAGCGTCTCAACGCGCTTCTTCAGAACCCCGATGTGTTCTTCCAATTTTTTGATATCGGCATTTTTGTCCGAGCACGAAAAACACGGTTTTGGCCCTTTGTGAAGCAAATTTAGTTCGCATATATCTGAATGAATCATGAAAATTTAATGAGTACAAGAAATATTCGTTACAAAATGTTGTTAGACGTTGATTATAACTATTCCACTCTTTCTACCGTGCAGAAAACATTAATGTATTTTACTCATCCCTATCGCCCTAATATTGAAATTCGTCGAGGGTAATTTAATCCTTGAGGGTGAGATTTGATCAATCATTTTTGTTTAAGAAAATTATTGTTAATCAATTTTTACAGAAACTTTACATCTTATTACTTATGGTTCACGTGGTGCGCGTAGCGCGTGCTGTTGTTGGCTGTGAAATTCTACCCTTGCTAATAATCTTTCAAATGAAATGCGTATTTATAAAGAAAATTAGAAATAATATACTATTATCATCATATTAATTAGATCAATGAGTACCATTTGTTTCGTTATCTTAAATTCGATCTGTTCTAACGGACATCACCTTAAGTATTATATTTTATGTGGTAAACAACCGTTTGAAGTTATTAGCGATATTTACCCAGAACTGGTCTCGTCTGGTTCGTGTTTGTTTTTTGTCAAAATAGTGTAATTGTTGGAATGGACTATGTGGCTCTCTGGTTTATTTAGTTCATATTATCAATTTAAACAAGATTTACAGATTTCCCTAAACTAGCGTCATAATCTATTCAGATTCGCTTGACATTATTATTAGTGATCCGATCGTCGTTGACATTTCTCAGAAGAAGGCGGTCTTGGTACAGAATGATCTGTAAATACCCAGATCTTGATTGACCGGATGCGTGGAATATTTACACTAATTTCGAAGTTTTGGTGAATTATTTCAAGAGTTTATCAGAGCGAAGGTCGAGAAATGCGAATTATACCGATTTTCAAACGACGTCTAAATCTACATGTCGAAAAATTGATTTGCTAATTTATGCGAGAAATTACTACTCTTCGCTGCTGGAGATGAAAATGACGAATAACTGGACGATGGAAGTACGTACGGGATTTCAGGTGAAATTGGTCATTCTATGGCAGAAGATCTGAAGATTTCCTACATTCTTTATCAAAGATTGAATTGAATGTTTATCATCATAAAACTACGATAGACAATTTAATGGCTCAATTTTCTTCTTTATGTCATGTGTTCATCTGACTATTAAAGCGATCGAAATATACGAGTCAACTGGTGATTTTTCTGGACTATTATAAAGGACATGTTTCTCCTTTGGTTGCTCCTCGATGAAGACAAGTAGTTTCATGGAATTACTCTATTTTCACACTCCCACCGCATTGGCTTCTCCACTTACCATGGCTTACATGGCGACCACCGGTATTGCTACCGGCCGTCTCCAGACCACCAAGATAGATGGATCCACCACACTCATGATAATAATAAAAAATAAAAATATAAAAATATAAGTGTGCATTAACAAAGATTTATAAATGAAATCATTAGTTTTTTATAATAAGATTGTGGTATATCAAATCTACCTGGTGACCATGTCCTTTGGCTCAGAGTATGACGTGCCGCACCCGATTTTCCATATTTCCAGAATTCATTCTTCAACCATATTCAACATGAGATAATTCGATCACTCGACATCACAACTCTTCATACATTTGATCTCATACACTACTACCATCTTGGTCTGAAAACAAATCGCATATTCTCGAAAATTACAAAATTGTTAATTCATTGTTCTTATCATTACAGGTCATGGCCATCATACTCGGAGTTCGCAAACGGCATCGTCACCAGTTCCGTGAAGAGAAAAGTCGTAAAATTCTGTTAATATAATATTTTGTCCATTGAAAATTATGTTACAATAACAATAATTACTATTAATACGAATTCATAAACCGAGTAAAAATATCAATCATTTACTTGTTCTTTTCAATTGTATTCTAAACTGTTAGGCTGGATTCGGTGTGAAATCTGTTAATGATCTTCAAGTGGTTACTGCTCAAATAATTCTCAGTTCGGTGATGAGTTCGATTTCTCTGTAAAGGTTTGATAGAGTTTCTAATAGTCTTATGTGATTCCTGTAAAGAGGTTTGTAAAATGGATCAGTAATGAGTTTTGTGAAGTTTTCTATAATGAGTCTGCAATGGTTTTAGTCGAGTTGTCCGTTAACAATCTGCAAGGATTTTGTAAAAGTTTAAAAATTAATAAAAATTTTTACCTGTAAGGATTTTGTAAAAGTTGAAAGAATGACCTAATGTTTTTCTTATATAGAGATTTTTGTCCAATCAGGACTGAGTTAGGTTGTATTTTTGTTATTTTGTTATTTTTTTTGTTTTAAGTGTTTTTCTTGGGTTATTTATTTATTTTATTTTGCTAATTTATTTGTTTATTTGTTTCCTATATTTTTTTATATTTTTTGTGGATTTTCGTTAGTAATTCTACTTGTAATTGCCTGTTTCTAATTTTCTTTCGCTTTAATTTTAATATTTTATGTAATTACTTTATGTTTTTCGTATTTAGATTTTATTCTCCTGATTCCTATTTTTATTTAATTATTTTTATCTTTTTGTCTATTGGCTATGGTTGGTATTTTGTTCTTTTTTAATCGTTTCTTTTTCTTGTGATTTAATTTTTATATTGCTTTATCTTTATTCTATTATTTGTTCTTTAAATTTTCTTGTTGATTCCTTCAACTCTTCTACCGTAGGGTTTATTTTTTACTTAGTCTATTTAATAATGAATTTTTGCTTATTAATTTTTACTTTTTGACTTTTCCTACACCCAATTCAGCCCAACAAATCATTTCCTACACTTAATTCAGCCCAACATTAAAATGCAATAAAATGTATCATTAAAAGTTAAACATTGAAAATAATGAAAACAATAAAATAATTTATAAGTAACACAATACAGTTAGGCTAGATTTGACAAATAAGCAAATATCCAACAAAGTTTGTCAATCCATTGAAAGTGCACAAAGTGAAATTCAACTCAAGTTAATCGGCTTGAAGTGTGATCCTTACCTAACACAATTATATTTTCATGAACAAATATGTTCATTTTATAAGCACTCGAAAATTCAATTATTTATTTTTATTTCAACATTAGTGATTCTAATTCGAATATTTGTGTATTTTCATTTGATTTTTTATTTGTATTTTTTATTATTTGTGTATTTTTGTATTTTTTATTATTTGTGTAATTTTAAATTATTCGTAATCTGAATAATGGAAAATTATTCGTTAGTTTTTGTGTAATATTTTGTAAATTTTGATTTCGAAATGAAATTTTAAAGATACTTTTTGTTTTCTTAACTGATCCTTCAAAGCTTAATAAATCGAAATTTATATATTTTTGTTTAAGATCAGCATGGAATTTACATTAACTGTTTTTGCATAAAAGCTAAAAGTAATTGTAATACTCTTAAAGAAAACAACCATAAAAGAGAGGCTTTTTTAATTAAATATCAAATAAGGCTAGATATCTATGTCACGCCCCGCGTAGAACAGTACACAGACCACTGCGTCAACTTGTAAAAACAAGTTTAGGAATGAATGTGGCGTCTCATAGTTCCGTGCGAGGTATTCGGCTTGTTTATTCATGCATTGACTTGTTTACAACCTCTAAATTATTAAAAGACGGTTTCGGTATACAATAGCATTATTCTTGCTAATAAGTGAAGGTTTATATTGAGTTTGGAAATATATGTTTAATTTTAAAGAAATTTATTTCATATTTGGTAGTTTTATAGATAAGTGCGATTATTATTGTTATTATTATTATTTTGTATTTTACATTGTTTAATTTAAAATAGCTATTTAAGAATGTCTGACGACTGAAAAACAAAACTGTCTGGTCCAGTATCAGAGACGAAGGCTGAAAAAGTAAATCAAAAGGCAAAACCTAACTTACACTATAAACAGTTATTTACAGAATATGTCTAGTAGTACCAAAACAATAGAGGACGCAAATAATCTATCATCAAATCCATTTAAAAAAGAAAGCGGAATTGTTAGTCAATAAGTGGTAATGACCCAAAAATAGACGATATTTTTGAATCAAGTGGAACTGACACCACTCCGCCGCCAAATGAAAGCACTATAAAAATTTCTGTACCAATATAGCACAGAGCCAACATTGTGGCCAAGAATTTAGGGATCTTTGATCGGATAAGTCCTTCAATGAAACTATTGTAACTGACAAAATTGATGTTGATTCTAATTTTTAAAGAACATTACCATGATAACGCATAAAAAAATTAACTTCTCATAAGGAGCACGAGATAAACAAATCAAAAATATCAAGTAAAAATATAAAATAGACTTTTTAATTTTACAATTGATCAAGCACTATATTCTAGATTCGGAAAACCTAGATAACATAGTAACTAGGCTTGCCAACTCTTCCGTTTTTGCCGGGAGTCTCCCGGAATCGACTTTCGTCTCCTGTCTCCCGGTTAACTATGACCCGGGAGATGTAAATCTCCCGTCTTTCCGTTTTTACAATATATTACAATTTTTCAAGAAAGATGTGCAGTTTTTGAAGTTAACTTTTTAAAATGTTTTTCTTCTTTCACTGTCAGGTTTTTTTCACTTTTAAAATGTAAAAAATGTAATATGTAAAAATAATTGTTTTGTTTAAATCTTTATGGTATTAGTTATCATATAGTTAAAATGACTAACATGTGTAAACCAATAAAGTGAAAAAGCACCTGTTATAATATTTATTTAGCGTTATACTGTTCGCAATTTTATAATCTCCCGGGTTCGAGGTTGTGGGAGTTGGCAACCTTAATAGTAACTATTTTCAATTCTTGTATAATATATACGATTCAAAAATTGTGTTTAAAGAAATACTTTTAAAAAACTGTATGGATTTTGAAATTATCTTAACTGGTGGCGATTCCGATGACATAAATAAGATAGAATTAACAAATGAAATTTCTTTTGTTTCTGCGCTTTTGGACAAAAAGAAAGCTTAAACAATGCAATGAAATTAATAACAATGTTGAATGTTGCCCTAAACCACAGTGTTGCCTTCCGAGTAACGCCTACTATACCAATAAATGTACTAAGTGGGGAAAGAAGTTTCTCTAAATTAAAATTAATTAAGAACTTGTTACGTTCCACTTTTGGCGTTTGATTGTTTGTTTAACTGCAATACATTTTTGTAAAGCACTAAAAAGGTAATTTTTAATTTCTTCGATTTTGTACTACTTGCCTGTTATTTTCAAAAATTTTCCAATTTATCTAAATAATTTAGTAACCAAAGGAAATAGAATGTTTACATTTTGATTCACTCAATATATCCTGATATAATGTTCGGCTTTAAGTCGGTAAAAAAATTGATGTCTCCCTGTGTCATTTAAAACATTGAATATTAATTTATAATTTCAAAAAATAGGCAAAAAAATTAATTGTAATAAAATACTTAATCAAAAATAATAATCAAAAAAAATGTTAAAAAATGAGTTTGAATAAGAAATCGTTTATTAAAATTGTAAAAGTTAATTTAATCTAGTTGAATTTGGCTTATATTTTACGACTCCATGAGTTGGAAACAATGGCATTGAGATTGTTATGTCATCTAATGCTTCATTATCTGAAATAAATGTGTCACCAGTCACTGGAAGCAGTCTATATTTGGCTTGCTTTCTGTATCCCCTTCTCCAATAAATAATTAGCAGAAGTATGGTTATAAGAAATATCAGTGATCCAATAGCTAATTGATAGAAAAATATATAAATATAAATAATAAATTAAAATACCTGCCAAAATTGCAATAGCAATTCTTGGAGTGATCCAATTCATTGATTTTTCGTAAAATGTGGAATCCATTGTTTTTATCGTTATAACATTGTTTATAGAATTATTTATAGAAAATCTATGAGTTTTATGCTTTATTAAAACATCAATATATAGATTTTTTTGAATAGGAAATAAAAACCAGAAAGCTCCAAATATTGGATCAGTTTGAATAATAATAGTACAATTGTTAAGACATATTTTGATATTAACTAAAGGTGATTTGTTTATATCTAATAATTGTCCGTAATAAGCCGATATATATTGGTTATTTTCTAAAATTATAATAGAATTAGCGAGATAGCATATAATGTTGAAAATAAGGAATTGTTTTATTTCAAAATGTTAATCATAAGTTATTTAAAACCAATATATGATGTGAAGATTTGAAAAACCTTTCAAAAAGCTATAAAAAGTAAATTGACACAATTTTTATGCAGTTTTATGAGAATCACTTCGTGAATTTCTCAAATGACAAATTGTATCTGGAGACATGGTAAATAAAAAATTAGAAACAAAAATGGTAAAATACATAAGTGCGGTAATTTTACACTTTTCCATTTATTTAACACATAATCTTAGAAATTTGTATTGATCATACACTGCATGAATTATTTTATTTATAAATAAATTGATTTTCATATATCAAACTAAATCATAAAAAGAATAAAAAGGAAATTTTATTAAATAAATGGTTTTCTAAAGGGTTCATTTGTATTAGAAGATGGCGAAATAATGAGAATTCTATAACTAAAACACAATACCACAGGAAACAATAATCATAGGATAAATATACATGTATTAAAAAACGAATCACAAAATTGTAGTCTAGGAAGAATTGGAAATTCAGTAGCTGATATTGCAAAACAAATTAGAGCATATAGATTAAAAACATAGCTCGGGTAACCGCAAGTAGGATATAAAGCAAAGAAACGAGATTTCTGTTTATTAACGGTAAAGATTTTATTTCAATGTATATTGTCATTGTTGTTATTGAATAAAAATTTTTTTAAATCAGTGTCTGTATTATTATGTATATAAGACATTAAGTTGAGACTATCAAACCTCAACATCTAGATTAACAAATATTTTTTTGGGATAGCTGAAAATAAATTCTGAAATTAAAGATAAAATTGTTAGGTTAAAGATTTTTTTAAAATAATATGTTATGTAAGATATGTATTAAATTGTCATGTTTTAGTTACAAATAAGCAAAAATAAAAATTAAAGTTACCTAAATAAAATATGCTCAGGAAGAACTTAATTAAATTTTTGGTAACTTTATTAAAGGAACATTTTGATTCCAAAATTGCTTTATTTTTACAACACATTTCATCAACAATGGATATTTCCAAACCAATGCTAGCAGTAATTTGTGTTTTAAGTCCATTATCCACCGGGATTGATAAATTATGATTATTGAAAATCGCTTCCTCAGTGGGATAGCAAGATATATTTTGGAGATTTTTGATTCCCAATTGAATTATATGCTTGTAAAGAGTAGTTAATCTACTATTTCTCACTAAATATGAAATATTAGAAATAATAACAAATTAAACTAATTTATTATGAATATTTGGAAAATTATGAAATTATAATAATTATTAAACATTTTATCAATTTAAGTTTTTAATTCAATAAATGTTCAACTTTTTATCTGGAAAGCTAGAACAAAAATTAGCATTTAATCCTATTTTATGTTAATTGATTTTACAATGAAAACGGAATTAAAACTGGAAAGTTAAAATTATCGATTCAAAACTTTAGTAAAAATCTACTTTTTTTGATAAAACATTCGTATTTAAATATTCATGACCTAGATTCTAGAATCTATGAACATGGAGACGGATGAAAATTTTGCGACGGATGAAAATATAAATAAAAATAAATTTAAAAATAATTCTAAATATTTTCATGATAATTATTTAAATTTAATTAACTATAATAATGATGATAGGAGGCCATTTATTCCGATCAAGATTAATTATATAGAATTTCACTGCTAACTAGAAACAGGGTTAAAATTAGTGTTTTAAGTAATCTGGGTACGGAACAAATTTTCATATTTTCTATGAGTAGTCAGCGTGTTAATATGAAACTTCTAGTTATACGATTGGAAATTATAAGTTGGATACAAAAGATAATTTTTTGAGATTTCAAGAACAAGCCTTTAATATTTCAATTTTTAAACGAATTATTTTTAAAAAATGTATTCCGAAAAATTATTTTAATTTTGACTAAATAATTAAAAAAGTTAAAGAATTCATAGTTTTTTGAATGACTCCTCGAAAATATATGTGATCTTTATAAAAAAAAAATCAAAAGAACTAAGAATTTTATGAAAACAATTTTGACAAAGAGGTAATAATAGAAGAAATACTACATTTTAAAAGGTTTCTAGAGAAATGTGACATACCTGATTCTGAGACATCGCAAACCAATTTAAATTTTTGATCATAAATGGATATGGTAACTTGTTTTTGAATGTAGAAATTATTTACAGAATATATTTGTCTCTTTTTTTGTGTTTAAAGAGAATTAAAAATTATCCCCCATCAACCATGACGGAAACTAAATTAAATGATGCTTCAATTATGGGCATAGGACAGGTTTAAATTTTCTGATGTAATTATTTTATTTTTAAGTAAAAAACTGAGAAAGTATAAATAAATAAATTAAAATACTGAAATTAAAAGTACATCTTATATTTTAATTTGTATTTCCCAAAATTTTTTAAAAGCGACATGTGTATATCCACCTATGGGAAAGGGACATGTAGAGACACGAAACTAATTTGCATAAAGTTTTTACTAAAAACGACATTGAAAGCGACCATAGAAATATTTGCTCCAGAAGTCAATGTTCTCACGAAAGCATCGGTACTTGATCTGGCGATTGTACTGAGATTGTTGATGAACTTTACTTTTGGGCATGTAGACTCCAGTATCGTACGACGTGAAAGTATTGGAATCATTATCTGGAATAACTTTGTTCATTAAATCCTTTTAGCAATCGAAGAAGGATGAGTCAGTTCAACTCTTGTAATGAATTTTATCATGAAAATCACTAAAATCACTAATCAGTATTGTTTGGTTATTGAGTTGGTGATAAATTTTGAATTCTTACTCTGACTCCAAGCGTGTCTTTGACTGACCAACAAATAACAATTAACACTGAAAACTTCATTGAATATCACAAATATTTTCACAGTGATACAATTGACTCAACAAGCTACTATTATACCGTGCTTATTACAACACTATGGTGAGGAATAACACACTCGTATAACTTTGATTTGACAAATTTCTTACAACTGAGAAGTGTAATAATTGGTAACTTGTTTCCTTTATCTCTGACAAGCTGTCAAGATAAGAATATTGTTGTTTTTCTGTTTTCACGATTTCAAAATTCCTTTACTAATTAATTAGTACTGACCTTGGTTTTTATTTTCATGTTTGATTTCTTTTGTTTCCTTCCTCTTTCTCATTTCTCATTTCATTTTGCTTCCGTTTTTTTCTGAATTCCAATAGATCGTCCCATTTGTCATGATGAACTTTCCGCCAAGTAATTTTATTTATTTATTTTTAATTTGTCATTTAGGTATCATCAACAGTATTTGAAGGAAAATTTCTTTGGTTGAATAGGTGTTGATGATCAAGCTCATCAACAGAGAGATCACAGCTAGGAAAACAAAGGTTTCAGCATCTCGAATTTTTGGCATCTTTTATTAATTTTGATGAGATTTAAGGTTTGAGATGTCGAATGATGCATGAATTGTTTTACATCGTTTTTTGAATGAAAAAAAATATTTAAACAATAATTTTAAATTAATTAATTTAATAATATATTTTAAGTTTAATTATTAAGTTGATATTTTTATTAATTTGGAAGTCAGAGACACTACAGGGTATTCAAGATAAATTGACGATAACAATGAGAAATTTTTGTAAGAGTACATTGAATTGTATCGGAAAATAGTATATTAATTTAAGTTGATTACCACTCGAATATTCTAGAACAGAGGCGCGCCGAGCTGTTGGGTCGCCTGCGTGCAAAATAATTTCCTGCCCGCTCCCCGTTCTTTCTTTAAAAAAAATTTCTATAATCCAAAATAAAAATAACATTTTAATTAAATTAAAAATTAAAATATCTACGGAATAATACACATATCACATGCAATAATTTATGAAAATTATAGTTTAATAATCACAAAACAGAGAAGTTTAGGAAAGTTATAGTTTAGTACACGCAAAAAAAGCCACGCAAAAAATTCTCATTAATTTATATAAATTTTAAAACTTGAAATGTTAATTTGGTTCAAAAATTCAAACACTAAATGACTTTGACAAGATAATGACATATATATGAAAATTAAGCTGGAGTGCGTTCAATGACCACCACACTCACAAAATAGTCGTAATTTTTTTTTATTTTACAAAATTAAATTTTTTTTGGAAGTGGTTTTTATTTTAAATTTGCCGCCCTTTCAAACGGCCGTCTGCGTGCAACGCACGCTTTGCACGCCTGCTTGGAGCGCCCCTGTTCTGGCAATCACATTAACTAATTTCATCGATCAAGAAATTGAAAAATCAAATTTCTAATGTACATGTGAGAATATAATGAAATTAATTAATTAAATATAAATAAAATATTAAATGAATTGATTGTTGATTGATGTGATATGCAAATTCCTTATACTTACATTACTCGACATTGAATTGAGGTTCTCGTGGAGATCTATTTGAATATTGTCAATAAATTGAATTGTTTTGAATTTAATCATGGGCCTTATTAATACAACAATTATAATAACTACCAATAAATGCAAAATATAATCAAAGTATGGACGCAAGTAATTAAAGGCAACTTTCAAAAGGGACACAGTAAATACCTAAATTAGAGCTAGAAGATTTATCATCATTCTAACGTATTTTATTGACAAAAAAATCCCCATACTGCTAATTTAGAACAGCTTATTATAAAAATGTAACATACTTACAAATATCTGACGTATATCCAATTCTTTGTCTTCCTTCTGATTTAAAAAAGATGCTTAAAGCAGATTCTATTTTGTAATTTGCGTTAACTTGATTCATAAGTTTATCATTTGATTGAATATACTTAAAATAATTAATTTTTTTAAATTCTTCAGATCCATATTACTTTTGATTGGTTACATTTATCGTTTGTCTCATCAAATGAGCCAATAACAAAATAGAATTCTAAAATCGATTTGGATAATAATTTTTTAATATTTTGGTCTGAGTTAGACTTTCCATCACAAATATATTTAATGAGTCTAATTGAATTATCCAAAACTGAATTAAAATTTTTGTGGATTTCAAAAATTAATGAGGTCACTGGCAAATATTTAATTTTGATTTCACGTTTGCCGATAACAAATTTATATGAAATATTCTAAAAATTAGATCAACAAAATAATTTCAAGATACCACTTTACTTTGTTATTATCTCCCGATGGTTTAATAAGAAAAAGCTGACCACATTTCTGTTTTACTAATAAAGATAAATATTGTTCCAATTCACTGTAATTAATTTTGAAGCTATCAACAGGAATTTCAAAATCAATTTTTGGGATAACTTGGTGTTTTTGTGGAAAATTAGACTGATTAGAAATAATTACTAATTTTTCAATTTCGATACAATCACTCTTCCCAATTAATTGAAAATTATACACTCCTAATTATAAAGAACTTAAAATAATTTGGAAATGTGTAAAAAGTGAAATACCCATAAGTTATAAAGTGATGATTTTTTGGTAGAAGCATTTATTATTTAAAACAATAAAGTGATAATTTAGGCCTTTTGCTGCGAATAATGTATTTAATGAAAAAATTTTCGACTATCAGATAGTCCTTGTCAAAACTATCTTATAGGCGAAAATATTTTCATTAAATACATTCGCAGCAAAAGGCTTAAAATATCACTTTATTGTTTTAACCCATAAGTTACATATTAACAAAAATTGGTTACAATATTCTTAGCTACCCGTTTAAAATTAAGAGGAAGACCGAACATATAATATAATAGGTACAAAAGACAGTTAAAGGCGACGAAGAGAATTTTGGTTCTAATCAAAATTGTAATTTTCTTGGAGTGCTGGAACTCGTACCTGAGTTTATCCGCTTTTTAGCTAGTCACATTACAGACCATGACATCGTTGGAAGTGGAAAGACATCATATTTATCAAAAACTACATTTAAAGAATTGTTCCTTATCATAAGAGAAGAGCTGAAAAAATGATCAAACAGAAAAGGAGACTGCTAAGTAATTTTCTCTTATAGTATGAGGATATGGGTCCGCTGAGCCAACTCCCCCACCCCACACTGAAGATTTTTGTTTTTTCCATAAAATTCCTAGTATTTTTATGTAGGTCTCGAAAAGTGGGCCAATTAAACATGGTAATCAGTTGTTTACCATGACAACATCTGCATTTTTTTATGTGGGTCACGGAAAAAATATGTTAGTCAATCCAAATTTTATGATTTTTAATGAATTTATATCAAAAAAAAATTTCTAGGTCAAACAACTCCCCCGCCCCCACTGAAGATTTTTGTTTTTTCCATAAAATTTATAGTATTTTTATGTAGGTCTCGAAAAGTGGGCCAATTGAACATGGTAAATCCAAATTTATGCAGGCCAGTCCAATTTATTGATTTTTCAAATTAACTTTAAAACCATGGGCCCGCAAGGACAAAGACATTCTATATAACTTAATTAATATATATCTTACACACATATCATACAGTTTAAATAATACACACACATACATTCTATATAGTTTTATTAATCGAATTTAAAAGTAGGTCAATGAAGTATTGCGGTAGAAAAATAAGTCTATCCGGATATAAAAATTGCCTGAGTATGTACGGGACAAAACTTAAGGAAACATTTAAAGAAAATACATGTAATTTTGTTAAAATTTATCAAAAATAGATATTTTGAGCAGGAAATCTGTGTCTATATAGAAAACATCAATAATGAATAAAATTTAAGGGAAAATCAAACATATTTCGAGTACCTTACAAGATGAATAAGGTATCATTTTAAGGGTTTTTAATGGTAACATAAGGGTTATTTTGAATGTTTTATGGACTGTCAAAAATAATATTTTTATGAAATTTATTTAGACAATGAAACATCATCAATTTTAAGTTTTATTAATTAAGACATTCACAATCATCATTTGCACATTTCATAATGTTATCAACAATATGGTCGGGACACATTACAATGATTAATTGTGACAAATCGAAAAGTTTTAAATTATATTTAAATTACATTTAACCAATCAGAATTCAATATTGAATCCAAACAGCATTAGTAAACAACAATTTAGTAAATGGTATTGGCTAGTAATGATTTCAATTATCTAATTCAGCCGTCTTCAAACTGTGTTTCGTGGAATCCCGGCTTTCCTCGAGTCAAAATAAAAATTCGAGAATAAGACACATAGGGGATAAGTTAATGCTATTAATTAGTAAATTACGTCATGAGTAATTTACTTTCAATATAATTTTAAGATATATTTTTCTAAGGGTGGATAATGGTTCGACAATAAACCATATAGTTTTAACGATTCAAAGTTTGAAGACTTCTGATCTTATTGATAAAAAATCTAATTTGGAAATACTAATTACATATGGACACTAATTATAAACATATTAATACCTGGTTTCAATAATACACAAAATTGAGAATCTTCAGTAAGATTTTTGAATGAAGTTATAAATAATCTTTTTCTTTTCATAAATATTAATTTGAAAAAAATCGTATGAAACTTCTGGTTTCGAAATATTATTTTTGTCACTTCTAATAAATTTGTTCATTTTTCCACATATAGGTATCTACATTATCATAGTTATATATTTAATTCATTTATGTACGTTCATTTACTTGAATACAATAAACTGAAAAGATTATGTATTCCACTGAAAAGAGTGTAATAAATCATAGGTAATTCCTTTCCCATCGGACTGTGACAACATCCTGTAAATATGAACATGGAAGAAATAGACTTAGAAAATAACCACTGAATTATTGATGATTGGTTAAAATACGTATCTAAAAAATAATAAATAAATATTTGGAGAAAATAATAAATAATTAAACAACATTCGATGAAAATAAAAGTTTCATTAAAATTATACTTATGAATATAAATAATTATCTATTTAATTTCGTTTTGATGACGTTTAAGGTTTGATGTTAATATTGTGAATCTGCATTAAAAGAAAATAAGTCTTATGCATTATTCAACTCAAATCACAATTAAAACTAATTTAATTTTTATAATTGCTTATACACCAAATCACGGCCTTTTCTGTACGATTTTGAAATAACACGGCTGAAGAAATATAAACAACCCTGTTTTTATACGATTTGAATTTTTTTTAACGGACAAAACTAAAAAAATTCACAAAAATTTTATGAAATATTTTGTGATTTGGTTAAAATGTACAAAGGTCAGCCATGGTGTGTTAACAAAATTAATTAAGTTTTTATTTATTTTTATAGTTTTTTAATTTGAGGTGAATTATTTACGAGTTGAATACATCTCTGTTTTTGAAAAACAAAAAAATATTTAAAAAGTAAGATGTATGCATTGCGTTTTTTGACTGATGTGGTGTAATAGATGAATCCCAATTTTGTATTTATTATATTTAATATTTCATTCTAGTTATATTTCTTGTTTTTCATTACGGTTTGAACGTTGAAGTGAAAAGTCATTAAACATTTTGAAGTTCGTAATTTTTTATCGTTAATTTATTATAATATGTACGTACAGGGAACCCTCGATTAACGCGGTTTCGACTAGCCCGGAATTCGATTTAACGCGGTTTATAGTTCGCTACCAAGTATCAATTAGCGCAAATCAAAGTTTCAATTATCGCGGCAATCTGGCAAAAATTTCGATAAAAACTAGATGTACAGGTGCAGCCAAAAACAAAATAGTCTCCTTTATATTTGTCATAATTTCTTCTTAAATAAGGGAAAACTATTTTGTTCGTGGCTGTACATATTTAAATAATAATACTGTACAGTAATTAAGATTATTTAAATAAATTATATTCTACAATGACTTAATTAATATTTCAAATATAATGTAATTGCTAATTGATTATAATTTAATTAATAGAAAATATTGAAATACTATTACGGAGTTAATTCTTCATTGTTAAAAGTTGCGTTTGAAAACGTTTTGAAACGTTTTGACTTGCAGTTGTTATGTTTACATATTGATCGGTTGACACGCTGTTGTCTTGCAAGTTTTCTCAAAAGCGCCATTGATTTAAATTATTTTGCTTGTTAAATTATGTTTATTTACATAATTTATCCTTTACAATGGATAAAAGAAAAAAAAGCTCAACTGGATCTAATATAAAGAAAAGAAAAGTTGTTTCTTTAGATTAAAAACTCGAGGTAGTTAGAAGATTTTAAAGTGGTGAAAAACAAGTGCAAATTAGCCGGCAGTTATCCATGCCTGAATCGACTGTCCGAAAAATTTTAAGCAAAGCAAGTGAAATTAAAGAGAAAGGCAAAACGGTACCTTCGTTGTTAGATCGCTCTCAAAGCACTCGAAATCGAACTGCCACTATGATTGAAATGGCGCGTCTGGATAGAAGATTGCAATCAAAAAAGAATTCCTCTCTGCATGATGACTATTCAAACAAAAGCTCTAAGTCTTTTTAATAAGGTAAAGGAAAAGTCCGCTTCTTCTGCATCTGAAGCTGTACGAGCGAGTTCAACGAGTTCAACACCTGATGCAGACACGCCTAATCAAGCAAGTTAATCTACAGAAAATGTGAGCCGTAGGCCTACAGATAATAAATTTGTTGCAAGTAAAGGGTGGTTTGACCGCTTTAAGAAGAGATCCCAATTACATAATGTTGGAATGTCTGGTGAAGCGGCAAGTGCGGATAAAGAGGCGGCTAGGAAATATCCAGAAATTTAAAAAAAAATTATTGATGAAGGAGGTTATACAGACAAGCAACTTTTCAATGTTGACGAAACTGGTTTGTTTTGGAAGAGAATGCCCCGTAGAACATATCTATCGAAAAAAGAAAATTCAACTCCAGGGTATAAACTATCGAAAGATCGATTAACACTTTTATTAGGTGGGAATGCTGAAGGAGACTTGAAATTAAAACCTATGCTAATTTACAGAAACGAAAATCCAAGAGCTTTTGGTAAAGGTTTTAATAAAGCAAACCTACCCGTATTTTGGCGCTCAAATAAAAAAGTTTGGGTGACAAAAACAGAGTTTGAAGATTGGTTCACAAATTATTTTTGTCCGAAAACTAAGGCTTATTGTGAGAAAAATAATCTGGCTTTTAAAATTTTATTATTATTGGACAATGTTCCTGGTCACCCTTCTGGACTCTCTAATTTTTGTGAAAATGTCAAAGTTATTTTTTTACCACCAAATACAACATCTCTTTTACAACACATTGCAAATAATACAGAACATCCTGGAAACATACCCATAAAATGTTGTGTCAGAATAAAAGCAAAACAACATAAATTCACATTCAACAAAAATTAAATTTTCTTCAATCACTAAGCCTTTTAGAATACTTATTATAGAAGTATAAAGGATAGTGACACTTTTGGCCGAAAACAGTAAGCCATATCCTTCAAATAAACTCAATTTTTTATACAAACACAATAAATGATTTCAAACAACAACGAAAGCAGTCCAAATACAATAAACCAAACACACAATAAACTCCATAATAAACCCTAAAGCAAACATATCCAATTTTTTCACGGACGAAAACGGCACGCATCAAAATTGCCTAGAATTTGCCTAGAAATTGACATTAACCTTATCAGGCATTAAATAATCAAAAAATTATGCTCACACATTGTGAGGAGTTAAAATTAAAATGTTAAATTAAAATTATTTCTTGATTAAATTTTGTAAAATTAAAAGTGAAACTTAAATTATTTTAAAATAAATTTGAATTAAAATGAACATTTTAATTTTAATTTTGAAATAAAATAATTTTTAAAGAAATTGCAATTCAAGTATGAATGTGGTATGTTGATATTTGGTTGAAATTAAAATTTATAAAAAGAAAATGTCCCAAGAATATTTTTAATATAAGCAAATTTAATGAAATATAATTTTGGATTTATTTAGTCTTAGTAATTTATTTGATGACGGAAGAATTGAATGTTATAGCTTACACACATAATAGCCGCACTACCCAGCAACATTTTGAATGAAATAGCAGACAGTATCGACGAAATAGCAGTCAACGACAACCTTTTCGAACTACTATACACAACCTTACTAAACAGAAACAAGGTGAATAGAAGAGAAATACTTGAATCCTGCTTAAAAGACATACAGCTAGGAAACGACAAACCTATCGAATTATTAAGAAACCTGAAAACAAAACTAGAA